>NQII01003768.1:224462-243547 GCA_002778355.1 Clitarchus hookeri | reverse complement strand
TTTTTTTTTTTAACTCATATACCAAAAACCCTTACAGTACTCTTTTTGACAATTAGACTGTTGCTAACATATTATCTTAATAACATTTATTTCGTAATCGATATGAGCTGAAGTAGTGACAGCAGTGCTGTGTTGGCAATGGCTACAAAAAAATAGTTTACGTGCAAAATATTACTAAACTAAGTTTTGGTATTATATTTTTTAAATGAACTTTTCTTATTGAAATATTTACATTTTTAGACGGCACTAGAGAAAAAGTATTCCAGTTACACTTACCAAAAGTCGTAATTTTTTATTGCCAAATAAGCGCAAAATATGGTGTTAGGTTCTGATATAATAGTGTTTTTTTAATGAAGAATAATAATGATTTTGTTTATATGTAGCGGAAGGATACATAATCTGTGCCTAAAATTAGAACTTTAGCAGGGCTTCAGTAAAGTGCGTACTTACCATGCATGGTCTATAGTAGGAAAATTATACATGTTTTCAATTTTAGCATATTTCATACTTATTACAACAAAAATTATNATGCATGGTCTATAGTAGGAAAATTATACATGTTTTCAATTTTAGCATATTTCATACTTATTACAACAAAAATTATTATTTTTGAATTTGTAATTTAAAACTGAAAGGAGATTTTAATCATCGAATATTCGTTTTGATATACAGTATTTAGATGTGATGGTGGCACGGTTGCAAATCCGAAGTTGGCAGAAGTGGCGACTGTCTACATGACATGGCGAAGTGCTGAACGAAGGGTTATTTCCCTTCNGCAAATCCGAAGTTGGCAGAAGTGGCGACTGTCTACATGACATGGCGAAGTGCTGAACGAAGGGTTATTTCCCTTCCTGCGAAAAATACTTACAATTAGCACATCAAGTTTGTGTACGTTGTGTTTTTTAAACCTACCTGGGCAAGTTACGATGTTTTGATAAATCTGTGCTTACGGCAGGAATATCGTAAATATACTGTAAGGTGCGTCGTGACCACTGCGTGTGAAAAGAGTATTGTTGCCTTTACGGTGCGCTGGGCCGGTGTGTGAGTGATTACAAATATTGGACGTGCGAAATTTATACGTTTGAACCGTGAACTGTTTTTATGATGAAATTAATTATTTGAAAGTCATGTGTGCTTATTTATCACAACTTTGTAACTTTTCCCTAGGTGTTTGAAACGCAATTGTGTAAAGTGCTTACAATCCTGTGATTTGAATGTTTACCGTGAGTATACCGAGTACTCTCACCCCGTTCTTCGTTTACGGGACGGAAGTAGCCAATCGGAAGGCAGCTTTGCTGTGTTTGGAGGTATGACGTCAAACAAACCAAGGAGGTTTCAATAGACCGTTTTGACTTAAAAAGTATTTCCACTGACATTGTTGCATGTATGTGTTTCCATACGACAATAAGTAAGCCTCTAATTTATTGTTTTTTTTTTTNATTTCCACTGACATTGTTGCATGTATGTGTTTCCATACGACAATAAGTAAGCCTCTAATTTATTGTTTTTTTTTTTAACTATTGTAAAACATTTTACTTGATTAATATATAAACAGATTATTGTTAAATTGTTGTATGTTGATACAGCAAATGTCACTTTGTATACAGTATATGGGTAATTTTTTGTTTCTGTTGTAAAATTAATCTCTAACCTTCTTCACATTTGTTTACACGGAGATTATTCTCCCCAACGAGTAAAACTCCAAAGAAAAATTAAAGCAAATAAATTACGAAACATAATAAAGACATAATGAAATTTCAATATATATCATATTTATTTTCATGCCAAGTGAAATTTCGTAAATAAGATATAAGTAATTGAATTTTTTAATGTAGTAATATGTATAACGAAATTATCGGTCATTGTAATAAAGCACACCCCTATCTTAACCTATAAGTTTTGGTTTCGGCCAGTTTCAAATATTTAATTACCATTCTTGGGCAAGATCCTCAACTGCCAATTGTCGTTTTTTTTTTAAATGTAAGAGTTAAATATTGATCTTCTTTATTTATCTTGCAATACTTAAATACACAACACTGATAAATCATAACCAAACTATTGTAATATCACACATTTCAGTTACTTCTTTATATTTCATAAAAATGTACCAAACAATATAATTTATTGTTCCAAAATTTTTTTTACTTTGATTTATATGTGCATACTGCATTAGCTGATGACTAAACGAAGAAAACCAGAAATTGTTTTTTAACATTTTGATTACGTCTTTCTAATAAATTTTTTACACTTCTAATAATTTTTTTATTTCTTTACAAATTAGGGCCTAAAATTACTACGCTTATGAAAAGGGGGTTTTGGTTTCAAACATTACACAGTGATATCGTGATACACAACGCAACTCTTGATAAACTACGAGAAGATAAAAAAAATTGTCAATATCAACTGGCTTGACAGCAACAAAATGGCTTTGGATTCGTTTCTGTTCTGGCAGCTACAGTGTAAAAAAGTCTGGTAAACTTCCTAAACTGTAATGGAAGTTCATAGAAATAATACCACGTTTTAGACTACAAATGTGGGAATATTTAGTGTCATTAGAATACAAAGTTAAGAACTTTACTATGGGTTTAACTTTTTCCTAAGCAAATGCAGGAACGCTACCATGGATGTATGAGAAACAATAACACTCGCGCTTTCTTACTATACTATGCTAGTGTGGTACATTTTCGAATGATTTCTTAGAGTTTGTAATTGAATTTTTTTAATGTGAATACAATGCATTTGAATTTCACGTCAAACATCGTTAGGTTTTAATCGCCGTATTTACAAAACCTACATTTTCATTGCAATAATTACACTTGTAATAACATGTCTCTTCAGTACTCCCGATCCCGACCACTGTAACCGGTCTTCTACGGCTTAAAAGAAGGATTATCGGATTTTAAACGTGCATTTCTTCCATATAAATGTATTGGAAAAAGTGACGTCATACCAACAAAATGACCTGGTGAGAGTACTTGGTATATAGGTTACTCTAAACAAAATATCAAGCCCAGCCAGAATTTTAAATATTAAATAAACCTAGCAAAAACAAAGTACTTATGCAAATAAATTTAAGCAGAATAAAAGTTACGGTAAGCTTTTTTGTGTGCATGTTTGCCGCTATATTTTAAGTTTGTCGCTGCTACGTACAAAAATAAGCGACACGAGTTGCGTGCTTGAATTTTCTCTCTTTCGTTGGACTGGTTGCTCCTTCGTTTTAATATTTATTCTAACTGAGACCGTCCTTTTAAAAAAATAAACCAACACACATCAATAACAAGAGGTTAAATACTGCAGTTCTTTCTCCCACAGTTTTAATAGGGTTAAACTCAGTCGCGGCAAAATATTAACTTGTAATACGTGTAATGCCCTATGTCGTGTATAACAAATATGTTAACAATGTAAAACAAGAGCATGTAAGAACTGGCGTTGATACAGGCATTGTTAAAAAGTCATAAAGCTGACCTACACATGGTTATATGCCTAANAGCATGTAAGAACTGGCGTTGATACAGGCATTGTTAAAAAGTCATAAAGCTGACCTACACATGGTTATATGCCTAAAATGTGAGCATTCGTACGAAATAGTTTTTGAAATATGACAGGATTCTTTGAACAGCTGAAAACAGTAAACAAAGCATTTGACAATTAAAACGTAGATTTCACATCGTAATGNTGACAGGATTCTTTGAACAGCTGAAAACAGTAAACAAAGCATTTGACAATTAAAACGTAGATTTCACATCGTAATGTTTATGTTTACATGTAGCGGAAGAATACGTAATCAGTAACCAAAAGTAGAACTTAAGCAGGGCTTCAGAAAAGTGTGAAGTGACCGTGAATGATCTATATATAGACTGTTAAAATAGGTACAGCCATATGATGGGTTGTATGGATAGTATATAAATATTTGTAACCTAGATAGTAATACCAACATTACTTTTTGTTGTTTCCTGTCTGAGTTTGTGTTTGCTACTGTACATATGGTTTCTACAGCAGAGCACTGCATTTCTAATACAAAACAGATTGTGCCGGGACAGAAATAATTGTACACAAATATCAGGTTGAACACTTTATATTTTGAATTAATAAACATACATTAACTTCGAAATACACCCTTATCAATTAAAAATTTGCATCACAGCCAAAAAACACTACGTTGAGGTAATTCATCACAATTAGTTTCCTCAAATAATAACAATTGGTTGAAAAGGAAATAAAACAGAATTACAACTTTCAAAAGAACTAAAATTATAAAATTGCAATGTTCAAACTTAGTTTCTTTGGTAATGGTTAGAACTAATCATTAAATAGTTTACTAGAATATGACCCCATTTTACTTAATGATCTACCGAAAAGGAGGGCAGCAATAACCATGCTCATCAAAGCCTTTATTTCCTAAAATACACAATTTAAAAATTATAATTAAAACATTACTTTCGGCGGAGGCAGTCATTGATTAGCTGGCAAAGCTCCCGCCGAATAAAACCATTTTAAAACTAACCACATTAAAAACGTGTGAAAAAAACTTAACGAGAGAGTCGTGGTTACAACTGACTATAAAAAATATTGAGGTTTGCGAAGCCAAAAAAAGGGGTAAAACAAGGGGAAAATAGTAACACGACGTTTTAGTTAGTTCGAAGCAAAATTTACACTGGCAGTCAAAACCACAATTTAGAAAAAAACTAGCGATATTGCTTACTTAAGACAAACACAGCTATGCCACAGAAAATACCAAAACATTTAAAAACAGNGAAAAAAACTAGCGATATTGCTTACTTAAGACAAACACAGCTATGCCACAGAAAATACCAAAACATTTAAAAACAGCCCATAAAAACACTGATCGTTTTCCACTGATCGTTAACGCCCCGACGCTCAGCGGCTTGAGAAAACAAGTAAAATTCAGTTATCAACCTGATGGCAGCTACGTTCTGCTACGCAAACTTACGTAATGTGTAGTCACTTATTGCTTTAAAAGTTTAAAATGTTTTACTCGATTTTTTNCGTTCTGCTACGCAAACTTACGTAATGTGTAGTCACTTATTGCTTTAAAAGTTTAAAATGTTTTACTCGATTTTTTAATTATTTTTTTGTGATTTTATTTACGCTTAGCATTTGTGCATTTGCACTTTTTTCAATTACACGTGCGCAAGTTCGTCGATGACTGTTCGCTCTTATGGCATATTTTTTCTATTTTAAAAGACTGAAATTATTTTGTAATTTTAAATAACCGCCACTGCTGTCATAATTACTTTTCATATTTTTTTACTACATAAAACATAAACTTTACAAATCAAAACACTGCTAAAATAAATATACAAGATAGTTGCTCGCAATATTCTTCACTAACTACGCCTATATTTGTAGCTTACCCGCTGCTTCTTTGCGGATTGTTTGTGACTTATTATTATTTAACTGCAATAAAAAAATGCTGTAGAAATTAAATTATTTTGGTATTTCGGTAGACAAAGATAGATTTCGGTATGTCTACTGAAAAATCGGCAGGGTTGGCAACACTGGGCTGAGCCCAGGAAGTGCAACTTCTTAAATAAACTATCAAGCACCAATAAAAATTATGGCGCACAAAAGGGGAGGGGAGAGCAAGGAAGGGGAACAGGGGAGGGGATCCGAGCCGAGCATAGAGCCCACTACCGCACCGGAAGTGGAGGTGAAGGAAATATCGCACGACGAGCGCCACCGTCGCAAGATAGTACCTCCGAAAGAACATTTCCAACATTATTTGAGTTGTTCTCACAACAATCGGAATAGTAATAACCTAACGGAATGTCCTGTTGCTAGCTCTGAACAGTTCTGTGATCGGGTTCTAGGGTAGCAGCAACAGAATGTTATGTTGTGTTATCACAATCCTAGTTGTTGTGGGAATAATCCAATTATTTTTAAGTTGTTGTGTTGGAGGTACTATCTGTTTTTTTTAGTAGGAACGCAATGTTATACTGCAGCAACCATATGTAACAGTAGCAAATACAATCACAGACAGGAATGCAATAAACAGTACTGTTGGTATTACCATCTACGATAACAATATTTAAATGGTACTTACAGGTCATCAGATCGCTGTCCTTATTTTAACAGTCCAGATGGTTCCTACTGAGATATTTTTTTCTCAGTGTACACCTTCAGATGCGTAGCAATTTAATCCACCCAATCGCGAAAGTGAACCGGAGCTACAATTGTTTTGAAATACAGCTATAAAGGAATTTGCCGTATAAACGCATGGCTTAACAGAAAAATAACGTGTTACAAAAATTTACAAATTTTTTTCAAAACTTTTATTGGTTATGCAAAGTAAAGCCAATCCAAACATTTACTTATAAAATGACTGAAACTTGTAGATGTGGAACTACTTCCGTAAAATTAGTAACACGTTTTAAATACTGTACCAACACTCTAAATTCGAATCAGTGGAAAACCACTGACTCGCAGTCGAATTTAACTACCTACTCGAATCAGTGGAAATGGCTCCACTTAGAATCAGTGAAAAACCACTGGATGTTTCAGTGAAACAATTTCACTGGTTAATTAAGTGCCAGTCAACTGTACATGACAAATTAAATATGGTTTTTATTGAATTTAGTGAAATCATTACGAAAAATACACACATTTTCGATAGTCGTGATTTATAATGTGCAATTTAACGTAATTTAATAAAAATAAAAAAATTCACGGTGCCCAAGATTTAGACCCACAGCACGCCGCTTCCAGACCGATACCTTACCGACCATGCTACGAAGACAACATTGACTGTCAGTGAGAAAATACATGTACTACCGATATTTGTCCAAAATACGTAGCTTTAAATTGCGTGCCCGTGTCTTTTCGATTTCAGTTCAATTGGCAACATTAAGGTTGTTAATACAAATAGCACGCTTGAATACACTCACTTCACCACATTTTATGAGGTTTAAACGTTCAAATCGAGTGCTACGTGAAAACGAAATGAAAGACTGAATGTTCATGTACCTCGTAAAATGGTATAATAAAAGACCAAATCCACATTAAAATCAAATAACTTATGTGTTATTATTTTATTTGATAGATCTTTTTTAACTGATCTATCTCTCAAAACAAGTCATAGAAAAACAGCGAATGAAATGGTTGATGATTCAGTGGAAGTTGTTACTGAAACAATAAGTGAAAGAAAACGCATTTTTCACTCATCCATCAGTTAAACTGAAGTGGCTGTTGAATAAGTCAGATGTTGTTAACTGATTTAAACAGTGAAATTCCCAATCATTCAGATTTTGAGAGTATTCAAATAATTTTTCCTCTCAAAAATATAAGACACTATTTAAAAATTCTTAACTACTTATGTGACAACTTATATCGGTTTATCAGGCTATGCCAGCATTTCAGGGGCAACAGACAATCCGCAATAACCATTATCTTCAAAGCTGACTTCTTTATGCTTTTAGCGAAATAGCGCATTGGCAAACCACCTGATGCGTATTCGGGATGACCCGAGTTCGATTGCCGGTTCGTTCATCCTGATTTCGGTTTTCCGGGGTTTTCAGGAATCACTTCATGTGAATGCTGCGATGGTTCCTTAATACAAGTCCTTCCCGATTCCTTCCCAGTTTCTAAATAAATAGTTTTCCTTTACTAAGACTTTGCGTCGTTCAAGGACACTTTAAAAAAAAAAGGTGATACAAATTTATAAATCGTCGTATCATTTTGAAGCTTTACTCTCTCTCCCTCTCTCGTTTGAAACGAGTTCTCTGAAATCAGGCATAAAGATTGTTTTATTATACTCCTTATAAACGTTCTTATTTTTCTTTCTTGTTATGAAACTATCCCTAGTGCGAGATATTTTAGAGGCATTTTAACACTTTCAGACCCACTGAAGCATATGGCTTCCGTTTCTGACGGAATTGTTTTGTTTCTGGGTGTGCGTAGCATGACACGGCTCTTCTTTCGTCATGAACAATGAGACGTAGACTTTGTACTCAGTAAAAAACTTTCCCATGTCTTCGTCATGCGCTTTGCATGTTTGCCAGAAAGAGATATAGCATCGTTCCAAATTGAGAAAGTTAGAGTGGGGGAGAATACGAAAGAGTGTCTGGGCAGGGTTACACGAAAAAAAAAAAAAAAAAAAACTCTTTCCCATTTACCGCTTCGCCATTCACAAATTTTAATTATACATTTGGACGCTGCATACGTGTGTATGTAAGCGTATATGTAACTCATATACCAGATATGGAGTAAAACCCACTGATCTGGCAACACTGCGTTCCGCCAAAGTTAGCAAGCAATCAATTACAGCCGAGAACACGTGCACTCTACAATGCATGGCAACAATTAGCTTGAATGTATGCATTGTGAAACAAAGCTCACTGTACCCTGGCTGTAATGATGTCCTCTCACAGTACAGTCGTGGTCGTTTTATTGCTGTGCCACCAGCAAAAGTCCAAATTTTTTGATAGAGAGAAACATGGCAGACATTGCCAATGACTGTTGTGTTTCCTCGGGGTACTCATTTTTCCTTTTACCCTGCGTTCTGTCGCTTCTCCGCCCCGCCTTGTTTCACTTCATTCTTTCTCCAAGCTGGCCGGGGGCGAAAAGGGTCTCACTCATGTAGGACAGATTACATTTGAACACAGCCTACCAGACGCTCTTTGCCACACGGGCCATCCCGCGCCTCGACGGTTCCTTCGGTGGTGGGCAGGGGTCACGCTCTGTCACCACAGCTGCTGCCAGCTCTCGCCTGGTTGGCTCCGGCTCTGATCCCGGATCCGATGTGTCAATTTGGCATGCCCTATGCCCATAAAAACAATATGGCCACCACTGCTCTGCCCTCGAGAAACTAGCCTCCCTAATCCTCGCGATGGATCGAAAAATGCCTTTCTGCGGCTCGTTTTTGCAACTAGGGAGATTGGGGCTTTTTGAGGGGAAAAGGGAAATTTTGAGGGGAAAAGGGAAATTTTGGGGGAATAAAGGAAAATTTTGATGGAAGAAAAGAACTTTTGATTGGCAAATGGCCACCGGGGGACCGGAATGACAGAGCATGAACAGCTCCGGCGCTCCGACGCTCCACGCCCTTGTGCCCAAGCATACCAAATAATTCCACTAATGAACTTAGGAGTAATTTCTCGCGGGGTGTTTGTTGTGCAGAACAATACTGTAAGCTGGTCGGGTTGACCTTGAGCACATGATCGTGTTTGCCCCCGCGGTGCGCCTGCGAGCTGCGACTGGCAAACTTCTACCTGCACTTGCATAGACACGCCTCACTGTGTGTTCAGTTGTTCGCGTGTTGGGTTGTGGTGTAGTACTTCGCACGTTTGTGCAACAGAAAGTTTCTTCCTTTCGTACAGTGGACACTATAGTGCAAGTTTTCGATGGATAAATTTGTTATAAAGAAAAAAAAGAAGACTGGAAGTGGAAGATAATGCCACCGACACCATTTCAGAGACACCGGTATGTATGTAGTCGCAGTATGTGTACTGTACATCCACAGTTAATTAAAATATATATTTGGAAAGTGTAATTAGATCATTCAAACTAATATATTGTGTTCATGAGACTTGGTATGACTGAAGCGAACATTTTTTTTCATGATAAGTAGATACTAGTGAAAATTAAGGCCCCATTAAATTGATGAACTCTGAAGTTAATAACGTACTCCGTAATTACGCCTGTTTTATCGTTTGTCGTGGAATTCCGTTGTTCTAAGATTTTAAGCGACCTTTAAGAAATTTCACATAAAGCTTTGTGTGTCGTATTTTGAAAGTAAAGCTCAAATCAAGTTTTATATTATTATCGTGTTTCTATCAAACGATTGCGCTAGAGTCGTTTGTAAAACTCTTCATGAAAACATGTTTTAAGGAAATGATATTGAACGGTGACTATTTCCAGAATAGGGATATAATTCAGCTAACAGCCCAAGGCATAAGTAAATGTACTTAAAAGCAAAATTGTATAGTAAGTTTCTTGGAATGATCAAGTTTTCCCACCATATAATTTAACAATTACGACGTGTTTACTATTTGCTAAGACAAACGAAACAATAACTATAGTTCATTCACAGTTACCTCCAACATTTCTGAAGCCCTGATGAAGTTCTACTTCAAGGATATTCCTCCGCCTCACGCAAACATAGCTTAACCGAGTCTGAAAATTACCCCAAAGTTGCAACGCACGGCATTCATGCGCACTCAGTATAATAATATTTTGCATAAAAATTATTTCTTACTTGTCTGGCACTCATGACAATTCGCTATCCATTGACTTACTCGCCTGACAACGTCTTAGATGTCATGGCCAGAAAACCAAACATGAGAATGTTGTTATTGTAAAAGTTATGAGGTATCAATATTTTCCCATGTACATATCATTTTTATCAATGATATTGTTGCGTAAATTACTTTTAAGTATTTGGCCATGTGATTGCTTAAGAGTGTTTGATTATTTAGTGTTTATAATATAATGTTAAACAAACTTATTTTGTGTATATTTTAATTAGTAATGTAATTTGTTAAAAGTTTTTGATTCTTAGGTATTTAAAATATATTGTTCAACAAAAACAATTGTGTAAATTTTCATTAGGAATGTGATTAATTAAAGGTGTTCAATTTTTTAGTATTAAGAATGTAATGATTAGCAAACAATTAGCGGTGTGATTGATTAAAAGTATTCGATTCTTGGTATTTTGAATTTGATGTTCAACAAACTAATCTGTGAATATTTTTATTAGTAATGTGACAGCTTAAACGTATTTGATTCTTAGGCGTTTAGAACGTAACGTTTGACAAACCCATTTTGCGTACATTTTTATCATCCATTTCTGGGTAGTTAATCATACTTGACAGAGGAAATTCGTATACCAAGTGTCTCACATTCAATACCATAGTTTTCCAACCAAAACTAATAAGTAAACAAATATGAATATTTACTCCTCTAGAATGTGTCCTTCAAAATTTCTAAATAGTATAGTCACTAATAGTGTTTTACAAAAAGTTACGTTGGGGATAGCATCGGAGGATATCTCCCGAAATAAAATCCTGGCTACGGCCCTATCCTCACAACTCTAAATATGAAACAGTGATAATTGAGCAAAATCAATTAAAAACCAGTGACAACTGCGTGAGTTATAATCACTGCCAGATAGCTAATTAATATGATGGCTGAATTTCACTGATTTATTTGTGAGTCCAGGTGTGGCATGTGGAGTCAGTAGGTCGCCTGGACAGAGGTAGGCTATGTGTTGCGCTCATCATGTCCTTTTCCGACAACCGCGGAGGGTTACCAACCACTCCCTGATAACGAAGACATGGTGGTGCTTCGACACTCAAGCGAGCGGATGCCTTCCTTGCCCAAGTTCGAACCTCAAAGAAAGTCCACCGTTGCTCTCCCCTTCTCCCACCCCACCCTCTTAGGTAGAATGGCTGGGGTTTAACTTAGCATCGACCTCGTTTCATCTCATCCATCCCGATCCTGCCTTAAGTCAGGAACAACGTATTACTGTTTCAAGCCGTTAAGTTTGGAGCGCAGTTGCAAAAGTTCTTCACAAAACTCTATAGTCAATCAAGTATTCCAGGAGCCCTATTATCTAACTTGAGCTGGCTTGAGACTGTCATCGTGATTGTCTTTATGATAAAGAGAGCCATAAAGATGGTTACTCGTAATTACCTCTGTGTGGTATTCTGTAAGGCATCTATTTACGGCTGTCTTTGCGATGTCTATGATGCATCTGTTCTCTGTTCCAAAATCAGCTGTCTACTTGCTGAGTTCTGTTATTAAAGTGTGTCTTGTGTCACATATTACGTAAATATAGGAATACAATTTCAATTGTAAATTAAATTTGTTTCCTAGTAAATTTTCGAATAATGATTTTAAACTTTATTTACTACTCTCTAAGCAAAACGTTTTCATTTGGTTTTAGTTCATTTCGAGTATCACGAGATAGCAACACTAAATCCGTGGCCAATTCGATAATCTGTTTTGTGTTTGAGTTTTAAGGTATCACTAGCAAAAAATAAAATATACTTTTTTTTAATGTATTGCAGATACTGTATATTTGTGCGGAAAATATAAGATAATCTAATATTTCTCATCTTCGGAGCATTTTAATACGTATTTTTTCTCGCTAAAGGGTATTTGTTTGAATGAACCTCAATACGGCGAATCGTGCCTGACGATGCCACTGGTTGGCGAGTTTTCTCAGGGATATCCCGTTTCCCCCGCCCTTACACTCCGGCACTGCTCCATTCTCACCTCATTTCACCATCATCGGCTCTCAATATCTCGATGTTAATAGCCGCCCAAACTCTCAACTCAACTTTATATGGTAGCCATTTTATTTCCAGCATTGTTCGTAGTCACCTTGTTGGCATGTCTTTATATAATGACAGTCGCAAAGCATTCCAAAGACCGTCAAGACAACATTTTGAGTTACAGAATGCCATTTCGTCTCCTAAAGATACTTACATGGTAACTGTCTTTATATAAAGTAGGTAAACTGTTAAAGAATAAGGCCGTCTATAATGGACTTTTAATAACAGAACTCTTTGTCGGAACTATGATTGCCCTTACACACGATCATTTTTTACCTGTAAGTGTTTGTGCAGAAATAGGCACGTGTTCGTTGCTGTACTGCAGAAAACTATACGAGGGAACGCTATACATTCTTAAAATATTGAGTTAATTTTTTTGAGAAAACATCTATATTGCTCTGAATTAATGCAAATTTAAGTACTACGGCCGTCATCCATGTCTGTTGTTTATGAATACCACTTGAAAATAAGAATTTTCCTTTCTCTTGAAAGAAATAGTGGCAGCGCTTTAGCAAACTGAGCATGCATAAGTCGAGATTGCTGTTCTCACAATCGTTCTGCCTCTCGTACAAGTCTCGTTACAATATTAAGTAGATAATTATGGTTAGAATGCGTCAGGCATTTAACTCTATGTTTTGAAATGTCGAAGTACAGCTAAAGAGTGCTGGTGTGCCTGTGTGCAGGCGGCGAACAACGTTCGCCAGCCAGTAGAGCGGAGAAGTGGAGTGTACTGCCGGCGCGCGCCGCACTGCACCTCGATGGGCGGCAGCCTGGAGTGGGCGCTGCACCTGAACGCCTCGGCGGCGGTGTGCCTGGACTGCGGCGACATGCGGCCTCCTCCGGATGACATCCTGGCCATCCCGCCGCCCCCGCTACCCGCCTTCCTGCAGCTAGCGCCGCCGGGCGCCAATGGCTCTGGCGGCGGCCAAACGGTGCCCTGCAGCGTGCAGTGTGACTGGAGCTCCACCCCCGGCCTGGAGTACGTCGAGCTCACCAGAAGAGGCGAGTGTTGCCTCCTTCCATTACATCACCTTGCAATGTACCCCCGTGTACAAGATGACTGGTCACAAATATCCTGAACTATAGGGCATGGTAGCTAAGGTCTTTATATGGCTGCCACCACCTCTACAACCCTAGTCGCAATCGTTCTCTATACAGGTAGTTCCGATGGTTGGTTGAATTCCTTGTCTCATGGACGAGTTGACATCTCTCTAGTTACGACCTCCTTGTTTTTTCCCCCTTTCTGGGATACTATACATTATAGCTTCGGATTTGAAATCTTCCTTCATTCTATTCACATACACAAACCATATCACCATGAATACCTCTCCCCATCTTCTCCCATTATCAGGTGTCCTCGTTTCTTATTCGATCCAACTTAGTTTGGTATGAGCTCTGTCTTAAGAAACCCATCTAAGTAACTAACAAGATTATGTCTATGCTTAGGGTAAACATCCCAAACTTCCGAACCACATAGCGTTGCACTCAGGACCAAGTTTTGTGTTATAGTGTAGCACTAACCCAGTCGTTTCTCCATAACCCTTCCAAATCAGAGAGACAATTGCTATTACAGTGAACGACTCAGAGCATTAATCGCCTATGTACGTATATAACACCGGAGGCTAGCGCTTGTTTACAAGGTTGCAAGACGTTCTGGTGTTTGATCGCAAATGTATTGGTTTGTTTCCATGTTGTGACACCACCAAGCAAGTCGCTCTTCCGCAGCTGACTTTACAACCCATGTAATTTCGATATCTCGCCTCTTGCATGTAAATGGTAGCAGTATAATATGTTCAATACTGTTATATTGGTTTATCCTCTGCGCATCACGGGAGTACAGTTGTGAGAAATCACCGTCATGCCCTGAAATCAAGTAACAGCTGCCACTGATGTGTACCTACTGTTGAATTATAGTTATTAGAACATTTTCTGTATTGGTATTCGAACAATATTCATGCATGTAATGTAAAAAATTACTCGAATGTCCATATTAATGGTGAAAACAGATTATGAAACATTTGTTCTGTGCATGGGATCATAAGATTAATAACTGTAAATTGGAAGTACAGAAGCATGTTAACGCTTAGCAATGTCACGGTGTTACTTTATAAATGCATTAATGCAGCAACATTAATTGTCACATAAGGTAACTCGGAACACAATGAACAGAGAGAATCAACTAAGCAAGGCTATCAAAAGTGTTCAATCAACTGTGACCGAAATATAAATCATTTCCGGGAGTGGTTTATTCTTCAAATGTGACGGTACTTGTTAAGGTTCGATGTATATCTGTAGCAATTCCAAATTGAATATGATACGGTTTGTATAAAAATCTTCTGTCTCATACGGAATAATAACCTCTGATAATTCTGCTTATCAAAATCTGAATGTCTGTGGATTCACATATGCAATTTTTTCTTATGAATATTTTTTTACTACTTACAATTTTGCAATAAATCACTGTTATCTGTGTGTGTGACAATGCTCTTCTATACATTCATGCAAAACTGTCATTGTTCAAAAGGTAACTGCCACTTCAACCAACATTATTGCAAGAAATATCACCTGGCTTCTTCAGTGTCAATTCTTTGCAATCGATAGAAATATTGCAAAGTTTATACAGCTTGCAAGTGAGTTTTGCCAAAGTTTTGTTGGAAAGTACGGGTTAGTTTATTATTATTTTTAGCTCTTAAACCCAAATATTTCATCATCAACTACCATAAAAACCAGAAAGCTCAACACGCACATGCATTTGTGTGCATAGCCATGATTTAGCTACTGTTGATATCATCCTGTAGCACAACATTATTTATTTATGTTTTTCGTCTTTTTATATTTTGTAGATAAGGTGCTGTAACTATCTGGTGAAATGAGTTGCGGGAGAACGAAAAATATGTAAAGATATTAAATAAGTCAATGGTGGTAGGCTAAACTTTGACATCAGTCGTGTAACCAATTTTCGGTCTATTAATAAGTAACAGAAAATTGGTTGGGTCAATACGGTAAGAATAAATAGAGGAGTTAGAGCTGCAGGGGCAGTAAATTACAGGAATTAACCTACCCCCTTTAGGTGTCGAATTAGGCGTCACAAATTAACATTTGCCCCCCCCCCTCCCATTCCCAAAAAAAAATTATGTTGTTGCCACATCCTTTATGAACGTATTAGGCAATGCGCCAACAGAACTAGCACTTAACTGAAGCAGCATACTGAAATCACGAAAATGATTTTCGAGTTCACTTTAACCCTATAAGTAAGGACATGAAAATGTAGCGTTTTAAACGACCGGTATGCTAGACTCCATTGAAAAGTGAATTTCCAAGCCTCAGCTAGTTGTTCATTGGCTGCTGCCGCAGTTTGTAGCCAGTTTTACCCAACGTCGGGTGGCACGGGATTCGGAACGTGCTTTCTTACAAGCCTTTCATTGTCTCAGAGTTCACCTGGAAGTTTCTAATGAACTCTGATCCAATTGCAAACACAACATAAATGTACATGAGTTAGGAGTGTAGGTTGTCCTAAAATTAATTCGCGAAATTTTTCAGTCGCTACCTATCAGTCAACGTGTTTTAGATACGTGACGATGTACTAGAAGTGGATTTAACGACTTACACTTTCCACATCATAAAACAGTGCCCAATAAGGGAGTCCTTGACATGTGGAGAGGGGAGATTCTTTGTTGAGGTTATGGTCCATTGCAGTCCGTAGTCTCACAACAGCTGCTGCCTGTACCTAGGGACATCTGGTTTTCGCGAAAAATATCTCGACGCAGGTTAGACTTTAATATCGTTTTTAGGTACACATAGTTTTACTTTGGTTATTGGACGCGTGTCTTTGTTAGAAGAAGTGTTGGTAATTTAATGGCCTATACTCTAGTACTAAACGTTTGTGATTCGCGAACAGGAAACTAAGACACGTAGCATTTGAAACCATCCAATTACGAGTGTGTATATGAGCCGAATTGTTTTGAAATACTACTAGACAGAAACTTTTTTCGCGCAAAATCGTGTGTCCCTACCATTAAACACGGGCATATTTTTATTGGTATCCTCATATGACAGAACGTTATACTGAAATAAAGTTTATTCGTTGCAACGCCTAAAATAATATATTTATCTTCACAGAAAATATTAAGCTCTCGTAGTTCTTTTATTATATTAATTTTGACTAATAAAAAAATTAATAAGAGGATTAAAACTGTTGTCAAACTTGGCGTTGGAGGGGGAGGGGGAGAGAAAACACTCCCGACTACCGTTTAAAGTGTATGCGGTAGTGTACGTCTGTTTTCCCGAATGTCTAATGTAAAGCAGAATGTGTATTTGTGTCGGCAGGACCTGTGATCGACGACACGTGGCTGCTGGTGCTGATAGCGTCCTGCGTGGGAGTCCTGCTCCTGGGAGCGCTGCTGGCACTCCTGCTGCTCCGCTTCCGAGTGTGAGTGCGACATCACTTCTCACACCAACTGTAGCTCGCTCGTTCGCGGTCGCATCAACACTCTTTGCCNCGGACTCTGGGTGGTAGTGGTTGAACCTTCTGCTTGGAAGGAGATCTGGAGGTGGGTACTTGCCTGGAGGGCTGGCTCTGCATGACTGTAGGGTTGGTAGCAGCTGCCGTGGAAAGCAAGCGTGCTGGCTCCCTCGGGTGTCAGTTTTGAAGGGTTGGTGCTCGCTAACGAACGGTCGCCGGTCTGGTCCGCCTAGTAAGAGGACTCGTTCACAAAGCGAGTTTGTAGAGTGAGGATAGCACTCGGCCCCATCAAGGTGCCGCGTACGGATTCAATTCCGTACTCTGCTGTTGACAGGTGAGGTGGAACCACCCTCGGGTGGAGAACATCCACACACTGCGATTGGTAAGGGCGTAATCTCTTTCTATTGGTAGCATTCAACTGCTGTCAATTAGAGCTCTGACCAAGCTCACAAAGCCATGGTTTACAAAGTCTCGTGAAGAGTGCACACACATCGAACGACTGATGTGAGAGAATAAACAGCCTGTGTGGCCTTCTTACCTGCCTGAATGTAAGAAAGACCTGAGGTGCACTATTCTATAATATCGCTCAGAAAGTTGTCTGCTGTAAAACCCCAAGAGGCTCAGGCACAGGGGGAGACGATCTGGCCAAAACCCGCTGCACTAGTTGCAGAATACATGTACTTAAGTCGACACAACACTTGTTCCGTTGTCTCAGACAATGGGCTGTAGGCTATATGCTCGGCTACAGTTATATAAACCAATTATTACCTAGACCAATATGACGGTTTACGAATCATTTACTCACAAGTCAGATAATTGGTCATTGAGCTTTGCAGTGTGTAGTACAAACAAAAAATTACCTACACGTGCGTAATGTACACAATTGTGTACGCTGGGTCCGAATGGGTGAAAATCATCCTTTGGAAAAAAAAAATTTCTCCTTGTAACTACTCATATTTTAACAGACTAACTGCCTAACGCGATATCAGTAAAATTATCAACAGATTAGGAAAAGTAGTTCCATGTCTCCATGTCGTATCAAAAGTGTGACGTTAAAATATTTACGATTTAATTTTTAGACGCCGAATTTATGTCATTTGTTTGTGTAAATTGTATGCACATAAAATAATGAATAAGCGTGGCAATAACTAAGGACACCTGAATTTCGCGAAACGATTTCCGCACATGCTAAATTTCAATCTACTACAGACGTACCAGCAGTTTTCTTTTCCTTATTAGCGGAGTGTCTTCGTGAGAAGACATTTCCCTACGCAGCTGGCCAATCAGAATAAGGTGACTTCAGTACTGAACGTCTGTGATTCGCGCGCAGACACCTACTAAGACGCGCAATACGGAAGCCATCCAATCACGAAAGTGGATCTGAGCTAAATTGTTATGAAATTCAACTGGTCGCGAAATCTTTTCACGGAAATCGGGTGTCCTCTAGCAATAACATAAGAACGTTGCTAAAAATTTTGCGTTTACAATTGACCAACAGCGGCCAGGGCGCTCGCCTGCCGCCAAGGACCGGGTTCAATTCCCGGCGGGGTCGCTCCCGTATTTTCGCATGTGGGAATCGTGCCGGACGATGCCGCTGGTCGGCGAACTGTCTCGATGATCTTCCGTTGCATTTCGGCGCTGCTCCATATCCACGTCGTTTCTCCCTCGTCAGCTGTGAGGACCTCGCCGTTAAGACGTGCCCAGGCCTCTTCACTCCTCAGTCGACCGACGCACGAATAAAGCAATCGCGTACATGACAATATTCAATTTTACATACGGTGTAATCATGCCAAATAGACATTAAATCAGGCCCTAAGCAGGATTTCCAAAAGTGCTCAATTAACCACGAACAACCTTAAGGTTCCCGCCTACCTGGTACTTGAAATGTGTTGCAAAGTGTTTGAAATACACGTTATCCCCAAAAACTACTAAAATTGCGTCCAATGTGCTGATCTACGAAAGGAACACACATTTCGGACGACAGCTGTTCAGTACTTTCAAAATATCACGCACGTTAGAAAAATCATTTCAGAGTAAACCAAAACTGTTAAAAACGGCTTTTTCAAAAAGCTATTTCTCGAAATATGCGCGTCAGATGTACATAAAACTATCCAAGGATACTGCCCTAAACCTTCCTATAGACTTTCCACCAATAACATAATAGGGTCGCCGCTGAAAGTCCCATAGACACGCAGCGCGACTAGGAACACCGCACTTGATGCGCGTGGCAATGTCACCTTTATCGCTCTCGCGCTTCTCGGCCTCGAACGCGGAAACAAGCTCCAGCTAGGCGGGAGCCTTAAGAGCGTTAACAAAATAAGTTAAAACAAAAT
>NQII01003768.1:157218-223701 GCA_002778355.1 Clitarchus hookeri | reverse complement strand
GATTTGAAGACGATTATAAACCCGGAGAGTGGGATAGAGAAAGCTAATAGTGTGCAATCGTTAAAATAATCGTGAACTCTAATTTATGGGTCATTGAACGGCGTGTCCATCGTTAATTTCCTTCGCAGAATTTGTTATTGTTTCTCTTATCTGTAACGTAAATAATCGTTAACCATTTATTCTGTTGTACAAAAATTTATGTAAAATCTGAAGAAAAAAAAACCTGATGGGAGATATTCTACTGAATAAAATTAAAAAGTCTCACATTAGTGACCGATTACAGCTGAAGTCTGTGAATGTTTGCGATTTGATTTAACTTTACGTTATAAATCAGTCATCCATAGTGTCTGGGCGATATTATTTGTTTCTCATTAACAATGCCAATTTGCTTTTCACTGGACTGTACGCATTTTGGCCGCTCTTATATTGCGAGTTCATTTTTGGCTCAAATTTCTCCAAGGCGTCACGCTAAGTTGTTTTCCAACCGATTAAGTAGAAAATTTGAACATTTGAAGCGTGATATATACGTTATATATGTGTGTATTTACATATATACAAATATGTATATACACACATACAGACTGAGTACGAACAATACAGACATATTTCGCCTGTATATTCCTACGAAAATATAATTATTTCGAAAACATGTTTAAGACGTATGGTGGAAAATGTTTTTTGAGGGCGGTACGCAGCATTGAAGGTGGAGCTAAAACACAAGTTTATTGCAAATATTACACTAAGTATTTCAAATGGAACAACGACATTCAAGATAGCATGCAGAGCGACCACTGCAAAACCCGTCGCCGACATCATATGTTGTCATACAAAAATAAAGGTTGCAACCCTGATGTCGCATAAAATTACGTGATGCTGAATCTTAATTGGGTTTCCAACGACGGAATATTAATCAGCACGATAAAACTAACGAAAAATAGTTCCGTGTTATCACCATAAACGCCGCCGTGTTTTGAGGAATTCATGCACAAAGTTCAGTTCGAAACAACTGAGAGATTGCATCTGACGATGAGCAACACTTACCACGCGTCATGTGATAGTCATTTCTAATGTACTGGTTATTAATCTGTCGTTGGAATACCAAATAAGCTTCATTAACACGTAATCGTGTGCAACGTAAATGCTGAAACCTCTTTTTTTTTCTCTGACGTCACACAAAAACACTTGAAAATCATTGTTCTAAACCCTCTCTCTCCTCCTCGACTGACCCTCTACCTTCTTCCGTATCCGACGTCGTTCCTTTGGCTCTAGATGTTAGACAAGTGTGGGGCAGTTCGTGTGCCGTAACTATGTTTTCTATCTCGTTTGCTTTCAATTTGTGTTTTCATTGTTACAGATCAATACAAATATTGTTCTTCCGGGAACCGTGCAATACTGTGTATATAAAGAGAAAACGGAGTTGTGTCAAGTTACTCGTTTTATTGAAATATCTAAATCGATGTTTTATCTATTACATTGTTCGTATGTAGGCAATAATTTTTGTTTGATGTTAAATGTTAGATTAAAACCACAATTTAAATGTAAATTTGTATACAAGCTCATACAGAATAGATTATAGCACAATACGAGGGCCTGTAAAAGCATATAACGCATAGATACCTGGTAAAAATGGAACGAACTTTACGTACTTTTTGTAAACTATAATAAACACAAACAAATTCAAGAATAACATGTCGTTTATAAAAAAAACTGGTGTTTATTTGCAAGTTAATTTGATGTACAGTGTTCTGTGTAACAATAAAATCTTTTGTAGAATTTCTCGTTACGTGTAGTGTCTATAAGCAGTAATGAAAAGCAACGTGGGATATCTAGGACCCAAGCTAACACGCTGAGGCCAGTGGTGGATCTAAAAACATTAATTAAGAATGGGACTACCTGAAGGACGAGGCATAGTACATTGCTTTCAAACCGCATGGTTACCAGTAGGCATTAACTTTCAACTCTGTGTAGATAAATGTCAGAACTCAGTGGACGGATTATCTAAATGCTTTATAACACGCGNAGCATTAACTTTCAACTCTGTGTAGATAAATGTCAGAACTCAGTGGACGGATTATCTAAATGCTTTATAACACGCGGAAGTCCGCGCATATGCAAGGTGTTTTTAAAGAACATGTCGTAATTCAAACTACACCATCTGTGGACTTATATAAACAAATATCATAGTTGCAAAACGTTCGGAAAATTCATCTAGCATTTGTTTAATTAATTTGAAGCGGCATAACAACGCCGGAAGTCCGCGGCGTTTCGTACCTGCGTGCACGGCAAGTTGCATACGAAGAAGGCGAACGGAATTGGCGCGACCGTCAAAATGCGAGAACACGTTTCCGGCGTAGCTAATATTTGTGATTCCGTTCGCCTTCGTGGTATGCCACTCTTTGTGCACGCAGGTGCGTGCAACTGCGGACTCCCGGCGTGTCACGACTAACTTCAAATTAAAATTTAAATTACTAAATTGATTTTCCAAACATTTTGCTACTAGGATTTTTTTGTTTATATTAGTCCATGAATGCTTCGGTTTGAATTCCGACATATGATTGAAAAACACCTCGTATATTGGCATTCAAGGCGAAGTTAGAAGTCGGTTTCGTATATCCAGCACTGTAGGAACGCCACTTCCGTTAGTCTCTCGTGTAGCCACTCACCGCCGTTCTACTGGTGCTCACTACAGCGTACTTTCCTGCTCTACTGTACGACGTTCAGCTCTGGTTGGTCATAAGCCACATGAGGCGCCTACTGTACTCGCACCAACTCTGACATGGCGGATGTGCGGCGTTGGCGCGATAAGCCGGCCACGACGTACGACTGTGCCATACTAAACCAAAACATGCATTCATCTCAAGGAAGCGGTTACGCTAATGGTGAACCCGGATTCCCTAGTTCACTGTCCGAACTTCACTCGTCAGGTTCACTGGAGGAATCTTCAAGACGAACAACTATACTGTCGATGATATCTAACACAACACCGTCCTTTTCTCAGTATTCAGTCTCCAGCTCCTGCACATGGCCACAGTGCCCTTCCCAGTCGGTCTTGGTTACGATATATATCGTTTTAAGAGTAATCCCTCGTTAGCTTCTGTAGAGATCAATTACCGGACACATTTCATTCGCGCATCACATGCTCAACCTTCGCCCAAGCCAGCTCAACAGCGTTCAGGTCGCGTACGGAGGAAGACAGACCACAGTATGTCCAAAAGATGCCAGATGCGAGTCGAATTTGCACACTTTCTCCTTGGGTTTAGCCAATTCCACCAATTTATAAAGCGCCTCTTTCCACATCGGCTCGTGGCAAGTAATTCCCTTATTCGTTAACCATGTTAACACATCTGCTTTCACAGAGTATTTTGTAGGTGGCTTATCTATCTGTGTGCAATGGCAAGGTGCATTATATAACGCTAGCACAAATGACGGAGGGAGACTATGTGCAAACTTTTCGGTAACCCACTAAATAAATTTAATACTGACCATTTGGCTGTGATGGTCACCACTGGCTGACCCAGCTTTATAGAAAAGGAGAGCATTTTCGACAAATCCGATAATACACCTTGTGTGAACTACTTTATCTATTGCTCGAATTCACTTTAGCTTGTATGCCGAATAAGTTCTCATTTTGTCAGCATTTACCAAAAGTCAAATTACTGTCTATCCACCTTTCGTCAATGTAGGTCATTTGTTTCCCACTTTGTCTGTGCCGTTTCATTGCAACTAGATACTCGTGGCGCCAAGATACGATGTGGCGTCTGGCGGCGGAGCTCGAAGTTGTTCATGCTCTGTCATTCCGGTCGTCCGGCGGCCATTTACCCCCTCAACATTTCCCGTTTCCCTTTAAAATGTACCAATTTTCCCTCAAAATTGTCCTGTTTTCCCCAAAAATTTCCCTTTTCCCTTCAAAATTTCCCGTTGTTTCCTTATTACCAATGGGACACTGTGGTGTTAAGCATAATGACCTACACAGACTCGAATATGACTGAGTGTGAAGGATTAAGGTAAAATAGTATGGAAAACAGGGTAAGTGTAATGAAAGTATTTACTAAACAATAATTGTGTTTCGTTTTTACAGAAATACAATAAGGCTCTGTAGTAACTATGGTAGAATACAATATATATTTTTGTTTGTTTGGCCTGAGAATCTGACAAATATAAAAAAGACAAATGTTTCATTAAATACCCTTATGAAACATTTAAAAATTCTCAATTTTAAAAGACTTTAATATGTACTGACTGGAAAAAGTGAAACAAATGGGACCAAAGCAATCTAAATGTAAGTGGGAAACAAAACTTCCTCCTGGCCGGTCCACAACTATACCAAAGGCAATGAAGATTTAACGGCGTGACTCGCACGAAGGTAGCAGTAAAAAAAAGAAGGCATTAACGGACTACAATTTAAAATGGTACTACTTGACTTCCGACTTAATGCGCACCGCTATCAAAACTCAATAAAAAAAACAAGAACGGAAACATAGGAAGATGTTTAAGGCGAAAAGGCGCCACATGGTAGCGGAGCGTACCTGCCTGCCGTCTGGTACCCTTACAGTAATAAACATACTAGTCTGCTCACACCTAACAGAAATATTACAAGTTTCTGGCAGACCAAAAAATTACAGCACTCCATGAAAAAACACCGTTATTAGGTAAATCAAGAACAAACTTCCAAAGTCGGAAAGTTGTCTGCCTCCAGTAATAAGATTTATTAAAATACAGACTTCATACCTTGGTGCACGTTGCCGCAGAACCCTACAAATACTTATGCCAAACATGAATATGAGCAGTGGCGGATTTACATATTTGCCGCCAGTAGGCTATTCAAATTTTGCCGCCCCTACCGACCTCTGCAAGTGGATACCCTAGTTTACAATCATATTAATTACAATTTTTTTTCAATGAAATTATAACTTTATGATTTGTGCACTATTGTCCTAACTATACCACCTTTTCCCCGTAATTAGTATGATTGTGAAATAGGGGATCAATGTGTCAGTTTCTAGATTATTTTTACAACCCAACGATTTAGTTAAGATTGCACAAGAAATAGTTTTTGGGTATATTTATGAGCAAAAAAAGCTTAATCATGTACTACTAATAAGGCGGGGTAAGGTATGCCTCAATACTACTTACACAATAATGAACATTCGGTAAACGTAATTAAATAATTTTTATCGCGCTTACTTACAGTTTAAAAACAATATATTGAATGATCTGGTAACAATCCGGCTGATGATGTCGATGAAATTCAATTAATTAAGTTATGAAAGTTTTACAATACCTTTTTGCGCGATTTTCTATTGGCAAAATCATCAATTATATCGTCATATGAAATCTTGTTCATTAGTTCTGACTCTATGCACAAAAGAGCTAAGTCGTTTAGCTTTTCTTGGCTTGAGGTAGATCTTAGATAATTTTTCACCCGTTTTAAGCAAGAAAAGCTTCTCTCACCCGAACAATTTGACGCTGGTGTACATAGAGCCATGCGAACTGCTATATCCAAGTTTGGATAAACGTTTTGCAAATTCTGTTTTCGCAGGAACGAAGATAGACTTTTCAATGATCCAGAATCTGGTTTTACCAAAATTCTTTCAGAAGAAAGGTGGCATTGAAAATGTATGCATTCTTGAACTAAGTCAGTCTCCAAATCATTAGGATACATTTCTTCCAAGAAAACGGCCTTTTCCGTAAGGGTTGATGATGACACTTCACTCATTTTGGTCAGAAAGAAAACTTTTCATTGAACCTGTTGTAGGCCTCCTGCCGTTTTTATAATTCAGATACGCGTCTATCAGTAAGGACGAGAAATGTGTTAACCCTGAAAGTATCACTCGCAGTCATTCTCATTTCTTCATCGAATGTTTCATCATCATTTTTTTTCCTTTTCGGTTGTCTTTTTCCCATGTCTTTTGTATACTGCTTCGAAACGCTTAATTCCATCGCCTTTTGTTCGAAATACTTAAAATTTTCTCGTTCAGCTACGAAAAACTTGCAAAGAGATTCGTAAAGGTCGGCAACAGTGATCAAATCTAAAGGTAGAAGCCTGAATTTAAACATTCACTTTGTTTATTCTTTCCAAAAAAACATTCCACACAACAACCATTACCGCCGTTTCCAGTTTTTCTAAGTTCAAAAGTATTCCCGTCGCTTCGTTTCGCGTTACAGGCTTTTCGGTACAATCATCCTTGATTGATTCCAAAGTCTTAAGGACTTCGTGCCAACAATCTTTCAAACTTCTACATGCGTCCTCTCTAGCTGACCAATGTGTCAGATTTACTCTCTTTAGCGTTTTCCCTTTCCCGATTTCAGTCATTAATTTTTGCCAGCGCTGTGTCGAACTAACAAAAAAAACGTAGATTTCTTGAAGCAACATGAAGAAGCGACAAGCTTCTGTGCAAGATTCAGCAGCCGCAGTTGCCACTAAATTTAAAGAGTGGGCAGAGCAAGGAACGAAAAAAGCAAAAGGTGCTTGGCTTTGAATTTGAGCCTGTAAGACATTGTACACACCAGACCTGTTCGCCGCATTATCATATGATTGTCCACGACAGTCTTCAATATTTATGCCCAGCATTTTGAGTTCCGAAATAATGGCAGAAAACATTTCTTCAGCCTTATGTCCCACTGAGGGCAAAAACTTGAGAAATCTTTCACACGGTTCGCCTGTTTCAAAAACGTATCTAATGACGAGGGAAAGTTGATCCACATGTGCTATATCTGATGTTGAATCGATGATTAAGGAAAAATATTTTGCCCTTCTTATCTTGTCTCCAATGTTTTTTAAGACTTTATGACCCATCAAGAGAATAAACTCATCGCAAACGGTCTTTGATAAGTAACTGGTACTTCCAGATCCTTGATTCCCAAATCGTTCAATAGACTGGCTAAAAAAGGATCGAATTCAGCAAACAGTTCCAAAATCATACAATAATTTCCGTTATGCGGATCACCGAACTTTTCATTTTTTCCTCCGAAAGCCAGGCCTCTTGAACACAGTCGCTTCACTACGGCGACAACCTACTTCAGGACGTTTCTCAAATAAGTAATCTCTTCATCAATCTGGACATGCAGTAAATTATCGAGTCGGCCATAAATTTCACTTCTAACTTTCAAACTAAGGATACTAGATTTATGACGTGCAGAGTTTTCATGCTGAGCTACTCGGTGTTCTGCATTTTTCCAGTCATTAAATCCTTCGTTCTCAAACTGAGTCTTATTCTCCAATGGACCGAATGCCAAACAGGGCCCGCAATATACAGATCTTTTACTTTCAGAATAAACCAGCCAATTTCGGTCATTCACTTCATTATTTTTCATTTTTCTTTGGAAGATACTCACTGGCAAGAAACGACGCTGATCAGCATATATTTTTTCACTTTTAGAGAAGTCACAAGACTTGTTTTGATCGAAGCCGTACCTTGCGATAATCTCCCTTAAGGTATCGTTGATTTCCCATAAAGCTGGATCTTTGTTTAGATTTACTGTTGTTTGCACTTGGTCATTACTTAACGTCTGATTCTGATACGCATCTTCAATTGTTATACTTATTGATGATTCCTCTACCGCCTCTACGTCAAAAACATAAATATCCGTTTTTTCAAAAGTAGATGGTTCAACAGATGACTGTTGTTGTTGGGCCGCAGAGTTCAAATCCGTTTCATCTTTTCCAGATTGTATTGTGTCAGTGCATGTTGTTGAAGTTCCTGGTCTTTCAACACTACTTCCACTTCCACTTTAAAAAAAACTGTCAATTTTTATCGTTTTACGGATAATCTGTTCTTGTTCTTCTTTTTTCATTTTGGCCTTCTTTTTATACTCAGCTCCACTAAGTCGCTTTCTCCCATCACTCATTCTAACAATTTCTTGGATTCCAAGAACTGAAATAAAAAAGATTACATTGGGAGTTTTATTTCTCGTACATCCTTTGTTCAGACTTCAGACATTGAATAATTACCTAACATAAGTACAAGAAATTTATTTAAGTATGATATAACAAAAAAATCGAAATTTCTTTGCATAGCTTCCGAAACAGCTATTTATCAAGTTAAATTACGTCTTACTGATTCGTTACGGATGATTTATTGTAATATATTATGATTACTTACCTACTATAAGTTTCTACGCACCGGTGATATTATGCTATGAAATTATTCATACAATCCACGAAACACTTTGAAAAATTACAGCACACAACCAGAAAAAGTAAATACGGGACGGGACTTGCCCGTTTGTATCGCCGGCCGCCGCTCTATATCTATCTCTCTGGAACTCAATGCCACCACGCGGCGTATGCCTACAACAGCACGACCCCGCTTCGGCTCCCGCGGCGGCCGCGCCGCGCTGCGCTCGTGCAGTCAATTCGGCCAGACACACTTAGCGAACGGTCATGTCACTCGTTCCCGCGCCGCAACCAAACGCGATTACGCAAATTGTAGAAAAATGTATCTAAGTGGTGAAACATATTACATGTTGAATTGTTTGTGTGGACCTAACAACATTTAGGTATATAAATATGAATATTTTTAATTTCTGTAAGAGATAAAAAAAAATTTGGCCCCAAATTTGCCGCCCCTAAAATCTGCCGCCCTAGGCTCCAGCCTACTCAGCCTGCTGGTAAATCCGCCACTGAATATGAGCTGAAGCACCCATGACCCCGCAAAAGTGAGCGATATCCAAGTGCCAGGCCCGGTATATATACACAAAATCACCCCCTCATCCAGCGTGACGCACACTCCCCTGAAACGCGCGGCGCAAAGTTATCGGCAGCGAAAGTAGCGAAGCCAACTCAAGGAAACGACCTCACAATCGAGGCGTAGCTCAAACTTTGTAAGCCGAATAATGTCTACTTTAGCACTATAGAAGAAGGGAAGCAGAAATGTCTTCAACACGAAGACCCAGCATGTTTAAAACAGCATCTTCAACCCCCACATCTTCAAAGCAGCATCTTCTTGGCGCGCGCACGCAGCAGGGAGACTGGGGCATCAGAGACACAGTCGCTGCTGGAAGAGGGAGCAATTGACGCCAGGCACCAATGTTGACCCGCCAAAAAAAAAACCCACATATAAATCCAGTCAGAACAACACGCACATAAAAATTACATATAACACATCAGGTATACAAAATCAGGTACAGTAAAACATACAAATGAAATAGGTGCCACAGGCATCAAGCAGTATCACCTTCAACAAAAGGTTTAGTGTTGGCCACATGTACTTTCATAGCAGAACTTCCCGGACAGTCGCGAACCAACGGAGTGATAGGGGTAAGGAACTTAAGAATCACATACGGTCCCTAATACTTAATTGCCGATTTGGCAGTAAACTTATCAACTGCCTTACTCAAATAATGCGACTACAGAAAAATGTTATCCCCTATTTCATTATTATACTCATCATGAGATCTGTTACGAATTTGTTTTCCTCATAATACATTTTTTAATGGTCAGTAGCACCAGGCCAGTACTGTTTCACAGCAGTTTGAGGATCTTCAGTTATATCGAAGTGGATATTCCAATAATTGATAAGGGAATGTACACGGTCCCTTCCAAAAAAAAAAAAAAAAAAAAAGCCGACATTGTGTATTATTTACAGAAACTCCATGACTATAATTCATAGCTAAAACAAGGAAATTGAATGAAAAAAATCCCAATCATGAGCATTATGGTGAAAAGCGCTCAGAGCAACTTTAATAGCCGTATTGTACCGTTACACCATGTTGCTCTTTGTGTGATTGGGACTATTCTGTACCAGATTAATGTCCCATGAGAAGCCCAAATTACACATTTCTGAAGACGTAAAATTCTTTGCATTATCACTAATTATATAAACTGGGGATCCAAAATAGGCAAGCACTTTGCTCGGAAAGAATTCGTGCAATAGTCGAAACCTTTTGGTCTTTCATAGGATAGACTAACAAAAACTTAGTGAAAGCAAGTAAATTAGATTTATCCCTTCTCGAACGAGGAAGACGGTCAAAACAGTCTATGTACACTTTCTCCCAAACAAATCTCGGTGGACTACTGGAGAATATACCCAGATCTTTAACTTTTTAGCCTTACGTTGCTGGCATCTCTAACAGGCAAGAACACGGTTTCTGAGGTCCTCGTCCATTCCTGGCCAGAAAAAGGAAGCAATACTACTGTGTAGAGTCTTTTCTTTCCCAAAATGAGCACCGAAGTATGTAAGATGGTAATATTCGAAAATCATGACTCTAATCTCGATTTCATAGGCACATACACTACGAATCTACTGTTTTGTGTTTTCTTACCTAAAAGACCTTTACGCATCTCAATATTGGAACTAATGCCTTACTGAAGATCTAAAATAAGCTGCTGATATTCAGAATCTAAATACTGCCAATGCTGCAGATTTACAAGGACTCCGGTATGCACTGTAACACATTTAAAGTCTTAATATCAACATCACTAGGGCTACTGCCACCATCCCCACTATCCACAACACTAAACTCTGCAGGGTCATACATGCAAGAGAGGGCATCAGCTGCATTGTTGTCGAATCCCTTCACATGAACAATAGTACATCTAAAACGGGATAAACGCTCAACCCATCTGCCCAACTTCCCTAACTGTTTCTTTGATTTCAAAAGCTAGGAAAAGCCTGGATGTCAGTACACAGGTCAAATTAAATTTACTTCCATATAGTCAGAAAAGCGTTCAATGGCCCGTACACAGGCCAAAGCTTCCTTTTCGTAGGCGGAATACTTCAATTCAGCACTTTTCAAAAGCCTGCTAGCAGAAGCAACAAGAAGGGCAGCATCTTCTACTTGCTGGTATAGTAGACCGCCAAGGGCTGTGCCACTGGTATCCACATGCAAGATACATTTTTTGTCGAACTGTGGTAACTGTAATATAGGGGGAGAAGTTAAACAGCGCTTCACTTTATTAAAAACCGAAATTTGTTTAGGATCCCAGATAAAGGACTGATTTTTCTTTTTTAATTGGTTCAGTGGAGCAAGTAACTTAACATGTCAAGGAACTTGCGAACCCCTCTGACATTCTTGGAAGTAAGGAAATAAAGTACAGACCAAATTCGGTCTGGATCTAATAACACTTGATCATTAGAAACTATAAGTCCCAAAATATTGGCATACGCAATTTTTTCAGGGTTTACTGTCAACCCTGCATCTCTAAAGGCTTCCACAATCTGTCTGATATGGGACAGGTGTTCTTCCACAATCTAACTGTATATAATGACATCGTCAAGGTAGTTAACTACTACAATCTCGCAGAACTTTCTCAAGAACACGGGACAAATCTTTCGCACCAAATGAAACTCCAAAAGGAACACAGTTCCATTCGAACAGTCCCCAAGCAGTAACAAAAGTCAAAACATATTTAGACTGAGGGTGTAGCACACATTGATGAAAAGCATGATTCAGATCTAGCAATGTAAAAACCTTGGCACCCCTTAACTGTTGGAAAATGTGATCCACCTTGGGCAATGGAAAAGGATCTAATGATATACGCGAATTCGCCTGATGGTTATCAATAACTAAACAGAACTCCCTTGGCTATTTCTTCGGGCGTAAACAGACAGGGCTGGCATAAACACTCTTAGAAAAGGTTGCTATATTTTCATCCAACAATTTATTCAAAATGTCTTTAATGATTTTTATCTTAAGTGGAGCCACACTATAAGGCTTACAGTGAACCGGAGTATGATCCCTAAGAATGAGCTCATTAGCTTCCTCATGACAGCGACCTATACGAGGTATGACAACATCAGAAAATTCACTGACAAGTGAATCAATTTCATCCTTAGCTAAATTATTAAGCTTCGACCTAGTAACAATACCACAGAATGGAATAGGACCCTAAGCAAAAGAGAATGGCAAAAACACCAGCCTTCGCATCTACCACCAACCAGTATGTGCCAAGAAATCTATACACAAGATAACTTGGAAGGAAAAATTGCAAATTATAAAAAATGAATATTTCCAAAAAAAAAAATTGTGAACTGAAATGTCATGGTGATGCGAGCATCAGTACTCATTGTCCCGCCATTTTCCAAACTGAACTTGGCAGTCTTAACAGGAGCTAAAGATAGAGAACCTACAGGACAATTACGAAACAAAAAATTACAATAGTCATGATCGACTAAAGTAGCAGTGGAGCCAGTATCTATCAAAGCCCTGGCATAATTCCCCCGGATATTTATGGTAACAGCAGGCAACGCAGACGTTCCAGATGTCACATTATTAACCTGATCCTTAATTGCTGCAGGGTACTTCGGACGAACATGCCCTTTCTCTCCGCAAGAAAAGCCAACTATTCCCTTTCTCTTTTGTGAAGCTTCAGCGAATACCTTAACTTCCTCCGGATTATAAGTCCAACAACTAAAACTATCCTGGTGTTAAATTTTAGGAAAACTGGACACCTTATTATGCTTATAATAATACTTACTATCCAAGGTTAACAAGAACGAAACTTGCACCTCCTTGCCAACAGGTGCTACGTGACTCAAGAGTCTGTCCTACTTTATTTATTACAAGAGATAACTCTGTTAATAAATTAGAAGGCGATCCGAAATGGTGCAAAGCCACAGTCGTTGGATGCACGGGCCACTGGTTGTTACGCCGTAGCATCTCGCATCGCGACATACGACGTAACACACCACCAAGTGATGTCAACTGGCATGTAGGCGAAAACTGAAGTGCTAAGTGCCCCAAAGTGCGACCAATAGTGTGCAGCATTTTTCTATACCCATCGTACAATTTCATCTCATTCAAAGCTACAGTCAGGGGTGAATTTTATTGCATTAATAGCCATCTAGCATGGCAACCCACACACCATTGCCCAGGTGGACTCGTCCATCCCTTCAGGAGACAGCCACCTGGCAACACTGTAGCCAGTGAAATACATACACGTCACAGGAAATGAAATACAGACACTTTTCACAAGAAACCATAATAGTGTATTCAATGTCTATTTATAAGAGAGTAATGATGTTTTCTTTAAGGGAGACTCCCTATAACGGCCTCCATCATAATAACATTTAATTTAGTTTGGTGACTCTCACCGTCAACTTCACAACATCAACCTTAACAGACATTTGTTAATCAAAGGGGGTGTCACCAATGTGTTGCATTTAATTTACATAATTTTTCACCATTGCAATAATCTTACATAGTGCGTATGTCATGTTTTACCATTCGGTGTTTGACGTCGGTTCTCGCCACTTGTGATGGAAGCCAGCGCCACTCATTGAGTTCGCTTCAGCAAACAAGCCAGACTGGCAATGTGGTCGTCCGCTCTGCGAGCCCCCTCGGTATCATTATTTAGGCTGATATCGCTTCATTGCAATAGTAACTTAATTAATGGAAAATGTGATTTCTTTCATTTCTTTTAAGTACCGAGGGGAGAACCACCTGCACTCTCACCAGAGAGCTTAACGCTACCGCATATCCGCATAACCACCAAGCTGACTTAGGTCATTTTCACAATAAGGTCACCAGCAGGCCATAAGTGCTGGGTCTGTTTCTTTTCATATTCACATGTACACTTCTTGAACAGTAAACTGCTTTACAAAATTCAGTGAGTGTTGATTCATTGTCGTCCAGGACACATAGGGTGCTACACCCCTTATAGTACCACCCACAATGTTCTAATATATTTCAGGCATATGAGACGGCCTACGGTCTCATCATAAGATCAACGTGTAAGTAGAATAATATTGAGTGCATGCCAACTTCATCTTCAAACTGACAGAGGCATCCAGGACCCCCTGGGCTGTCGACCGAACGACCCCCATCACTAACTCTCTGCTGAGTTACGGCGCCGGGCAATTCTACACTCAACTAGCCCTGGGTCACCTCGACCACATAAACCTCATTGCAACTTAATCGTCCTATCTCAGTTGCAATTGCACTTGAACATGTAACATACCCCAGCACACTAGTAAGTGCTCTACTACACAACCCTTCCAAGCTGTAGGTAGAACAAGTACCACGTTTGGAGAGAAGAATCAGAGAAAATTCAGTTCACTTTCTATTCATATAACTCTGGAACTAGAAAATTCAAAGTGTCTTAAGGGCTCAGCTGCACACAGAGAAATGTATACCAAGTAAGGAGAAGAATCTCGAGACACAATTGTCCGACGTTTATGAACACCCAAGACATTTGGACCCACTCACAAGTGATGAAAATTTTGCAGTCATGGTTCATCACCAACTGCCACATCGCTACCAGATATGTTGGAATGGAAGACACACACACACATATTCACCGGGCGGCGATCAATTTCGTGCTTAATTATTATGTTGTTGGATATTCAGTAAATACATTTTCCATCAACAAAGTACAAAGTTATATTTTACAGTTACATGAACAATGCAACTCTTAAGATATTCACATAGCATACATGCTGTTTTTCCTTAAAAAAAAAACAAAAAGAAAAAGAAGGGAAAATACTTACTGGCCATGAAACTCAACAAAATTACCAAATTTTTTTCAACTGTTTCAGCACACTGCCCACTAAATTTCAAATACTATTTGCATGTTTCACGAAAATTAATCCAGACAATTAGTTTTACAGCTGCTAAGAACATTTTGTTGACTTAATTGCATTTATATNTGTTTCACGAAAATTAATCCAGACAATTAGTTTTACAGCTGCTAAGAACATTTTGTTGACTTAATTGCATTTATATGAGAAAACAAACTTTTGCTTAGAACAACAATTGAATGCTCACAAACATTTTTATTCAGGTCTAATTAGACCATTGATGTGACCCACATGCCTGCGTGGACTCTCATGACCACTTGCACCTCTGCAGTCACTTACACCCCCTAGCCGACACCGGGCCGAAGTAAAGACTCGACCTCGAGTACGTCAGCATGGGTCGGCGAGAATGGAATACACCTGCCTCGTCGTCATATACTACGTGACTCATGTGACCATCTTGCTTTATTTACATCAAGAGGTAACTCTTGGGGGAAATAAAAAGCTATCCAATGCAGTGTCCCTCCGAAAGCCACAGCCATCAGGCGCCCCGGCGGTTGGAGGGAACGTCGGTGCAGCTCGCACCACGACACTCGACGTCCTTTCCACCAGTGACGTCAACCAGCCTACCGGCTGGGATATCAGTGCTACATGACTCCAAGTGTGGTTAAACAGTGGGGAATAAAATCCCGAAGCAATAAAAAGTGTCAAAAAAGCTGTAGCCAAATAAATTAAAATCATTTCTTTATTAAAACCTCAAGTGAGCATGGCTACCAACACCCCTTTTCAGGGATGGACTCGTCCAGCCCACCCAAGATGTAACACTTGGACTCGCCCATCGACGAAACCAACCAGAAACTGAAATACACTTGCGAAACGTGCCGTAAACTGAAATGCGTTCTCAGTTTACTCTTATTCCAGTCAATTTTAGTATGTTAATTATATTCCATTTTTATAGAGGTAATTAAGCCTTTTCTTCACAGCAGACTGCCTAGCAAGGTCTTATAGTTTTTACTTAATATTTCTAGTGCTGTGACATCCCCCTTGACATCAAAGTCAAAAAAATAATTAACACTTAATTAATCATGGGATATCACCAACATGTTGTTAACCATGAAATTGTATTTTGTAGCATATTAATTAGCATTAAGAGGGTTCATATTATTTTTCATGTAATTTTTGGTGCTGGTTTCGGCCAACGTTAGTGAAAGCCGACACCACGATTTTAGTCTGACTTCAGCAATCGGTCCAGTCAGCAGCACGAGAGTTTCACTCCACGTGGACCTGCTTGGCACATTTATTTCATGCTGCAATCACTTTCAATTCAATAATAATTTCATACAACCAGAACCTTTTGCAATTCGTGCTGCGAGGGGACGACCATCTGTCATCCTGTCATCTTTAATAGGGTTTAACGCATACTGCTTAACTGATCAAAATGTCATGACTTAGGCCTGTATTGAACAGCAATGTTCACCGGCAGACCGCAGTGCCGGGTCTCCATAAACTTATCACATATCAGCGTGAGAGCATATGTATCCAACAAGTAAGTAAACTTCTTGAAAAACCACGAGTGTTTTATTAACTTTACCCCTTGGGGTACTTTGGGTGCTGCACCCTATTGCAGCAGTAACAAGTGTAAGTAAATTGTGCGAGTTGGTCTACAACCTCGCCATCATAAAGAGTGAAACCACTAGGTATGTGAAATTATTGGTAAGTTCATCATTCATAAGCACCACAGATCGACAGAGGACTTTTGGGACCCATAGACCGTCGTCCGCTCGAGTTTCACTAACTCATGCTCACTGAGTTATGGTGCCGGGCAATTTCACCAGTTTTCGCCTTAACCTGGCAAGCTGGGTAAGGCAGGAACGTACATCAACTTCCCTGGAACCCTCTACATGTCACCATAATACTTANTTAACCTGGCAAGCTGGGTAAGGCAGGAACGTACATCAACTTCCCTGGAACCCTCTACATGTCACCATAATACTTAAAATAAAATATTTACTAGTTGACAGTAAACTTCATGAAACTGCAGTCCTGCATTTAATTGAAAACCAATTTTTTCAAGATAAGTTATGTTAACTATTTAACAATACTCACTGTATATCACCTCTTATAAATTATTGTTTTAATTGATACTCACTGTTTATTTCACACCTTATATATTAATTAATTCAATAGTCATACTCACTGTTTATTTCACACCTTATATATTAATTAATTCAATAGTCATACTCACTGTTTATTTCATCTCTTATAAATTATTAGTTCAATATGAATACTGGCTGTTTATTTTTTTTACATTCAATTTATAGTTTTTCATGAATCTTGATATATGAGCACAAAGTTTAATTTGAGGTTTTCAATCAATAAAAATAACTATTACAACTTTGTACTTGCATTATCAGCATATTACAACATATTTAAATTACATAGATATAAAAAAACTTGTTATATGCTGTACCACTTCACTGAGAACATACAATATACAGTTTTTAAAACCTACATTAAAACACCTAGGGTTAGTGCTATTTTCCAGTTCCAAATTGTTTCTTAAAGTCAAGTTTGTCAAGACATGGCATTAAAAACATTAAGTGGGTAATGGGTGAGAGTACGGATTTAAATGTTTTGTCCCAGGGCTAAAAACAATCGTCGCTAAAAGACTATATATCTTATTTATCAATAATTTCAGCAATACTCATGCCAAAAAATTTGGCGAGCAAGTTAGTTATTGTAATTGTATAGAATAGCAGCTTTTCTGACAGAAACAGTAGACCCACAAAATGGGTTGCGCACAGCTTACCTTTTTAATATTGACGAGAGCGTAATGGTAAAATATATATAATATAGTANCCACAAAATGGGTTGCGCACAGCTTACCTTTTTAATATTGACGAGAGCGTAATGGTAAAATATATATAATATAGTAGATAAAATACGAGGAGTTCGGCCGCTTTGTTTACATCGGATGTCATGTTGGATCGCCATGTAATGCTATCGGCACAGATGTGTACTACGTTTTGTTGCCCGGCATATGGCATACTGTGTGGTTCATAGTGGAGTATTTTGTGTGTGTGGTTTGCGATGTCAAAACCCGACTGTGTGAAGACTTGTGATTGAAGAATGGATGGTACGAGTGCTTCTGTGCGTTTGCCAGTTTATAGAATTTACATTGTTTTGGCCAGTACCTTTCGCGTTTTTAGTAGGTCATGTTGAGATAATGTGCCAATCCGGCATGACAGTAGTTGAATTGGACGATGACACACCACCTACTTAGATGAGTAAATTTATGTACGTTTGGGTGTTGTATTATCTGTAGTATTGCAACTGTATTCACATACGTAAATAAAACGGTAACGCAGATATTTTACAAACATTTTAGTATTGGTTTATGGTGTGCTTGTATTTACGTATGTGCGAAATATGTACGTTACCATTATATTTCCATACATTATGTAACCTAACATAACCCAAACTAGTTCAGGTGTTTAGTTTAGGTTAGGTTAAATTACGTTAGGTTAAATTACTTTACATAATGTACCGAAATATAATGGTAACATACATATTTTACACACCTTTTTACACAATTTCTCTGATCTTCATAGCCCTCCCCAGTATCGTATTTGTGGTTTGCATTGGTAATACGTTAATGTCCCTAGTATATTCGTGTTCTGTGTAATTATTAGAGTGGAAATATACTACTTACCGTGATTTTTTTCTTTTATTTTCAGAAAAGCCCATATTCTATACAATTACCTTATATTTTTCCACGACACCAACCGATGACTATGATGAAACACTAGAAATACCGATGTCTTGAAGCTGAATAAACTGTTGTTTCACACCGCGAAGTAATAGCAAATCAAATGTTATCCAAATGACACACGTGATAACCAAATACAGCGCCTTATTATAAATACACAACAGAAAACGAGCAACAAAGGCTCTCCGTAGCGCCGGCCGGAAATGCGGCTGGGAAAGATACTAAACAGATTGTCAGTGAATGCCGTATGTAGGTAACAACATGCGTTTGCGCAGTGTGGGTTTGTCTATGGTGTGACTGGAGGTGTTGTTGTTGCTGTTTATTAATCAATTTTTTTAAACTATAATAACTGCAAAACTGTTGTTTTGGCTCTGAATGCCTCAAATATTTTCTTGTGTACCTGTAAGCAGTTGCAATGAATTCCATCGGTTTGCAGGATCAGAAATGATATTTGGCAGCTCTAACCTGCCACAATGGTCTGTGACAAGTGACAAATAAATTTCCTGTATCATCTAAATAGTAACAGTTTGTAGGAAATTAAATAACATTTCATCATAAGGCGTGAAGCATGTCCGAATCTTATGGTGAGTGTATTTTGTCTCTATTTCGGCTTGAACAAAAATGTTGTTATTCATATTATGAATTATGTTATTCCTGTTTGTATTTTATACTATCGAACCAGTTCTTTAANAACAAAAATGTTGTTATTCATATTATGAATTATGTTATTCCTGTTTGTATTTTATACTATCGAACCAGTTCTTTAAAGTTTTTATCACGTAATGTTATTTGGTTTTCCATGATTTTGAGTTCACTAGCCGAGATGCATCAGTATAGTAGTTTTTCTACCCTGTCAGTTATAAGTCGGTGTACAGGCTTTTGTGCTGCTGATGTGAAAACTGCATTAATTTTCGAAATGGTAAGATGGAGTAATTTTTTTCTCGATTANAACAAAAATGTTGTTATTCATATTATGAATTATGTTATTCCTGTTTGTATTTTATACTATCGAACCAGTTCTTTAATGTTTTTATCACGTAATGTTATTTGGTTTTCCATGATTTTGAGTTCACTAGCCGAGATGTATCAGTATAGTAGTTTTTCTACCCTGTCAGTTATAAGTCGGTGTATAGGCTTTTGTGCTGCTGATGTGAAAACTGCATTAATTTTCGAAATGGTAAGATGGAGTAATTTTTTTCTCGATTATGCATCTCTACTTGTTAGCCTTCATTTCAACTGTCTGAATATTTTATATTAATGTGTGCACTTTTTTTTTTGTTGACAGATCAGTGTGAAATAGGTAGGTATGAACACACTTAATTGATATGTTCTTTTTCACGCCATTTGTCAAAACATAGTTGAGCTTGTGGGTGTGTTTCGTTAACATTTGTCCAGTGCCGATTTTGTATTTTGTTTAATGATTAATTGTGTGTTATTGATCTGATGAAAGTGCACCTCTTCAGTACTGAGGCGTAATAGCATAGGTAGGCCTGTAGTCTAGTCGCGGTTTCATCACATGTTTTAAATCCGACCTTTGAAAAATTACGGAATGTGTGACGTTCTTATAGTAACTTCACCCTTACTTTAGTAACGATGTAAACAAATGAAACCGTATCTTTCCGCCGCAAACAGCAATGATTGGTTGCTGCCGGAGCGTGTTGCTACAGTACGATTTCATGAACGTAGATCTCGTACATGCTCTCGTATGTGACTTAGTTTTTAAGATTATTCACTTGGAATTCTAGTCACTCTGCGTAAGAGGCTCGACTCCCAGGCTGGAATCACTTCCCACTTCTTCTGTCGAGCTTCTCTGCTGTGTTTATAATGATTTTGTCCATTACTATATCCTCTATGCCATCAATTTTCCACATTTTCTCTTCCTCTGATATTAAATTTTTAATGCACTCGCACCAATCATCTTATGTACTGCTGACTGCACTAAAACATGCGCATCTCATAACTTAAAAGTGGTATTGTGACGAGCTACAAAATCTTTAATCTGACTCCACACTAACTCTACAGGATTTAGATTGCAGTGATAATGGTGGCAGCTGTACGACCGTACAACCAGCTTTAGCTGCAAGATCATCCATCTCGTACTTCACCACTGCTGTCTACTGTTTTCAAAACGTCCACAAGTTTTGCCTTTATCTTAATTTCATCAATGTCGATGTTCTTTGATGTTAACCACAAAATAATGTCTGGTTTTCTCCATGCTTTTGTTGGCACATGTTCAAGTTTAACACTGATAGGGAGCATTATCTATTACTATCACACAGTTGTGCAACAGTTTAGGAAGTATTTTCACAAACTACGACTGAAACGTTTCACCGTTCATTTCTTCGTGATAGTCGTCTGTTTTTTCTATTCCAAAACCAAGAGACCATCTCCAACAAAACCGTCACAGTACTGAGGCCTAACAAGAAAGTTTGTTTCTTGTTCCTATCCATTGAATCGACCCAAACTTTTGAACTTATATGACCTTCATTAACCCACATTTCATCCAGATAATAAATTGAGTATCCTTCTTTACAGTACTGCCATATTTTCTGGAGGTAATCCCAACACCAACTCAATATATCATCCCTGTTCAATATAACACTTTTAGAATTTCTTTTCCNTCATCCCTGTTCAATATAACACTTTTAGAATTTCTTTTCCGAAATTCAAATCTGATTTCGATTAGCAATTTGTAAAGAGTCGTGTTTTTTAAAATCTGGCAAATCGTCATCAACGTTAATTACAGCATGAACTTTGTTTAAATGTTGTAGCCTCATTACATAAGAAAAACAAATGATCTTTATCATACACTGCAGTTTTCACAAAATCGTCACACTTACCGAGCACACTCTTTTCCTGTTTCCTCTTTTTACCTGGCTTCACAAGTTTCCCTGTTCCCTGTTGTTCTTTCCGCGCACTGAAAATACTCGTCGNAGTTTCCTCTTTTTACCTGGCTTCACAAGTTTCCCTGTTCCCTGTTGTTCTTTCCGCGCACTGAAAATACTCGTCGCAGACACGCCTGTCATTTCAGCTGTAAGTGCCGCTACTTGCTTTACAGCCAAAGTAGAATGCTGCTGCAAAAGATAATAAAATTAATTTAAAACTATTCTCTTCTCGCCACTTTTCAGCTGTTTTCCCTGAGCATGTTTCACGACACCAGTATGCATGTCAGGTTCACGACGCCAATTTAGCAACTGCCATGGGATGGCTCTTGTAGCCGACACCCAGAACCGTGGGAACAGGAACAGACTGTCGTCAATACATGTCTGTTCTGATGACTGGCAGTGTGGCAAACTACCAGTATAGATACATACATAATTAGCTGTAAACAATATATATAACTCCATATAAGAATAGTTTTTCCTTCAGAATTATGTGGTAGATTTGGAATTATAAGTTTTTTAAATGTAACTTACATTCTTATGACTTCAGAAGCAGTGCATATTTTAACCAATCACGGAAGACTTTGACCCACGTGGGTTTGTTTATACCAGAACCAAGGTATGGGTGAGAGGATTATAGTTGTTATCTAAATATGCCATCTATCACAAGCATTTTATACTTGCCAAATGGAGTCTATATTTTACCTATAAATCATAGTATTTCATTTATAATCAAAATGAATAAAAACCAGGGAGAAAATAGGTAGTTCTTATGCATAATATAATTACACTGAGTGTGCACGAATGTGGTGTGTTGTTCCTTGTGGTGTCATTTTCTAAACTTGGTAAGGGCCTATGCTATGTTTGCATGAGGTGGTAGTAGAACTCAAGCAGGACTTCAGAAATATGGAAATAACTGTGAACTGAGTATACTTAGTATATTCCCATGACAAACTATGAATCATGATAGTGGGGAGTGCTATGAAGATTAGGGGAACCATGGGATAAAAGAGTAAAAAAAAATTGGAAAAATAACACAATAAATTCTGCGAGACATGAAAATGTCAAACATCTACAAATTGCACTAGTTCACCTTCATATATTTGTACCTTTATACTGGATGTTCACGAACAAATGATAATAAACACCAGAGTGGGGTAGATAAGGTCAAATGGAGCATATTTAATCAAGGAACCAACAGTCTAACGTCGATAGTTAACTTGCTAATGGCAGTTACAATGTGCAGGGGCGGGTAGTCGATCTCAATAACTAAGCTGCAGGCAGTGCAATGAAATGGCACTGTATTTACACATTTGGGCTGAAGGTATGAGGACAGCGTGTCCGTTCAAACTGTCCGCCACTGTCGACCACACAGGCGGTGCAGCGCTGAAGCACGTTGCGACGCACATGGGCATAGGTTTCCGGCATAGTGAGTTCATCTCTTGTGTCAAGTGGTGTGGCATACACCATGTATTTGATGTGCCCCACAGCCAGAAGTCAGGTGGTGTTATGTCAGGTGAGTTTGATGGCCTTGCTATGGGGCCTCTCCCGTACCTATCCACTGGTTCGGGAAGAGCCTGTCGAGGTGCCGGCAAACCGCAATGGTGAAATGTTGTGGGGCGCCATCCTGCTGAAACCACATCACCTCACAAGCATTTAAAGGAACTTCCTCCAAGTATTCCGGTTACACGTCCTGCAGGAACTGTAGATACCTAGCACCTCCAAGACTGCTACCGTGCTGTACCGAGTGGTTTTTCTGTTGTTTACATTTTGCCATGACTTTTGTGCTGTCAACAGTTTGTTTTATTTTTGTTTATTTGCTGCAAGATTGTTATTAGTTTATGCTTATCTATTTTCTTACTTTAATTATATTACATCAGTATTTGTGTGCGTTAACTATTTTAAACTTTGTTTTGGGAATTTCTCTCTAATGCGTGTTAATCTTTAACTTTTTGGTTTGTCTATGTATAGGTTATTCTTATTGTGATTTCTTTGGCTGATGATACAAAATTACGTTTAATGTATTGAAATCATGAACTTCATTATTATGATAGAATGATTTTAATGTATATAATTTCCGTTTCGTGTTAAGCCATTGATGTTTGGGTTGGTTTTTCATATAATGTAGGGCGATGCTGAAGTAAAAATTTTCTGGAGTTGACTCTCTCTCTCTCTCTTTCGCTGAGGTCTGAACCATCTTAACACCCCAGGAGAAAATTAAGTCTCTGAATTCACTGGAAAGGAAATAACTGGCATTGGCAATAACAGCTACTACCGGATATCCAAAGAAAGAGAATAAATGTTGCGAAATTACCTTATAAATTTTTACAGATTTTATGGTAAGGAAGGGAAAGTAAAAACAAAATTTACTAAAACTATCTACCGCAACCAAAACATACACGTAACCAGAGGAACTGCGGAGTAGGGGACCCATCACGTCGAAATACAGCCTTTCCTAAGGGTAATTGGCCACTGTACTAGAATATTTTCCTTGTACTGGTTGATATTTAGGTTTCGTCTGCTGACAGGCTGGACAACTTCTTACCCAATTTTCAACTTCTTTACAAAAACCAGGCCACGTAAACACATAATAAATCAGAGCAATGGTCTTCTCTCTCCCCACTTGTCCACCAAAGAACGATTCGTGGTAGTATGAAAAAATCATGGGCCGCATCTCTATAGGAACAAAAATTCTAAATTTACCTTTCCTGGACCATTCTCCTAAATACTCTTTATACGTGGTATTCCCAGAAACCCCATTTAGAATTTCTTCCATCAGGTCCTGGCATTCCCAATCGTTCGCCTGTTATTCTTTAAGATTGACGAATATTTTAGGGAATTTTTGTGAGGTGTTTATCCATTCCTAAGTTTCTGTTACCTCTCCCTGTTCTTTATTCTGTATGCCATTCCCAGACCCAGTTTCTACTGCAATTCATGCTGATTCCGTCTGCACCACATCAAATTCCGTATCACAAAACATACATGACAATGCAGCGTTCTCATTACCCTTAAAGTGATGAATCTCCAAACTAATAAGTCATTTGGCTAACTGTCCTGTAGGTTTTTTAGAGGACAAAAGCCAACCTAGAGCCTGATTGTCCGTATACAGCTCAAAAGACGAGTGTTCTAAATAATTGGAAAAACGTTCCGTTCCCCAAATACATGCCATACCCTCCTTTTTAAAAACCATGTACTTTCGTTCAGCAGCGGTTAAAAGTTTACTGGCAAAAGCTTTCAACGTCACAGCCTTCAAAATGGAAACTGGAAATTGCAGCTCGGTTCGCTCAATCGGTAGAGACATGAAACGTGAAAGGCGCCAATTAAAAATAAATTCAATTCAAGTCTCGTATTAGTTACTCTTTACTTTTATTTATCATTCAAATGAAACAGTTCACATACAATCTTCAAGTAGGCAGAGTCACGAACAGTCAGTTTCACCAGACAAAGAGCAGCACTGCAGTAGTNAGTTCACATACAATCTTCAAGTAGGCAGAGTCACGAACAGTCAGTTTCACCAGACAAAGAGCAGCACTGCAGTAGTTAATTTATTATTCAAGTCATTTAAAGCTTGCATCGCAAGAGGAATTTACGAAGGCAGGAGAGATGTCAGTTCCCTCCTGGCACCCTAGTGACCTCCCACACCGGCAGAAATAATTTAGTAGAATTAGTTCAAAGCCGAAAATAGTTGAAGTTAAAATGAATAAAGATTTAGAGGTCGCCGGTGTGGGCGATATTTGTCACGCTCGATGCGTCTTTCTCGAGAGCTGGTCCTACTTCGTTAGCGGGCAGTAGACACACAGGGTATAAGTCACCCTGTGCCTACCCTCACTCTTCGCCCCAAGGTGCCAAATAAGGGCATGGCATGGGCCAGAATTCCTTTGAAAGCCTATGCGGCCCCTGTCAGAAGGAGGGGGTTGGGGGGGGCCTTCCTACGCCATGCTGAACTGCATAGTATTAAAAAATAATCAATGTTGTAGAACCTTATAGAAAGAAAATATCCACTGAAGGTGGAAAGCTTCTATCTACAAATGCTGACGTGAACAAAAACTAATATTTCCGAAAAAGAAAACGTACGACCGATAAACATTCTACCACAGCAATAACTTTGAATCCTGATAAAATATTACAAAGCCTCGCAAAACAAAAGAAAATGAACCAATTATCCCGATAATTATTATGACTACGTCATTACAAGCTACCGAAACCAAGAACCCATTTGTCTTGTGAGTTAATACAACCCCAATTGCAAGCAAACTAGCATCACAATGCAAAAAAAATTCTTGTTAAAACGGGCATGTGCAGCATGTGAGGATTAGTNAATTGCAAGCAAACTAGCATCACAATGCAAAAAAAATTCTTGTTAAAACGGGCATGTGCAGCATGTGAGGATTAGTAATTTTCTTTAAGAATTTGGAAGGCAGCCTGTTCTTCAGATCCCCACTTGAACTGTAGGTTTTTACGTTTCAACATATTAAATGGTTCAGAAATCCTGGAAAAATCTGGAATGAATTTACAGTAAAAAGAGACCATACCCAGAAATAGTCGTTACCCCCTCAATATTTTTGGGGTATCAGAAAATTTACAACCGTCTTAATTTTCTCCGGNATACCCAGAAATAGTCGTTACCCCCTCAATATTTTTGGGGTATCAGAAAATTTACAACCGTCTTAATTTTCTCCGGATCAGTGTGCAATGTTCCCTGTGAAATTATGAAACCTAAATATTTGACATGCTTTTCGGCCCAGCTGATCTTATCTGGGTTAATAGTTAGCCCAGTTTCCCTCAAAGCTTGAAGCACTTGTTTAATGTGGCTGATGTGATCTTCAAAGGTATTGCTGTAAATGCACACATCATTGATTTATGTAAAAACAAAATCATACATAAATTTACCTAATGCTTGAAACAGCAGCCTACTCATTGCCTGAGGTACTGTATTTATGCCTAAAGGGAGTCTTGTTCATTGAAACAACCCCCACGGGGTGCAAAACGCTAATGGCTCATGGAAATTTGGATGCAACTTGGCACTGGAGAAATGCAGAGTTCATATCAAAAGTTGTGAAATATTTAGCAGAACCCAAATGTTGAAACACCATAGCTATTACTGGAACTGAATAAGGTTCTAAATAAATCTTTTCATTCACTTTCCGGTAATCACATATTAAGCGATATTGTTCGGGGGTTTTCCTTCAGAAAGCAAAAAGTAAGGAATCCCATACATACTGAGTCTTCAACGACACGTTGTTCTTTTAAATCATGCATAAGCTGTTTAAAGGCCTGAATAGGTAGCCGGTATGGCAAGGAAGTAACCGGTTCATTATCTCTTAAAGACTACAGGTTATTGACTGCAATGCCCCAATTTATGGGTAATAACATCTAAAAAAATTCTGCCTGTATACTCTGTTACTTGCAACTGCGCTTCCTTCTTTTGGACAGTATGTATTTTCCTGACGTATATTGGCGTAGTTTCTAAAACAACAGGAGCCTCCAGAGAAAACCCGAATCTCATACATTTATTATGTACATCTACACAACACTGTGCCTTGGCCAAAAACTCTAACCCCAAAATTACTGATTACGACAACGTATCCAAAATTCTGAATTGAACTGTCCACTGAAAACATGTAATTTTAATTTTAACAGTGGCAATGGCCTTAGACTCCACAATACCTCCGTCCGCCTTTGAGAATGCAGTTTTATAGCACGTCACAGTTTTACAATAGGTCAATATTTGGTTAGAGCCAACAGGNCGTCCGCCTTTGAGAATGCAGTTTTATAGCACGTCACAGTTTTACAATAGGTCAATATTTGGTTAGAGCCAACAGGTTTATCACGCATAAGCAGGTTACAACAATCCTGGCTCATCAGAGACGTCGACCCGCCTGAATCGATAAGTGCGGAANTTTATCACGCATAAGCAGGTTACAACAATCCTGGCTCATCAGAGACGTCGACCCGCCTGAATCGATAAGTGCGGAAACTGTAATATTCCCGATCACTAAAGGCACAGAAAGCAAACTAGATTGTTTTAAATGAGCAACATTCACCTTCCCAGCCCCAGAAGGTCTTTTCATAAATGTACAGTGTCTCTTTACGTGACATTCGTTACCACAAAAGAAAATAATCAGACGGCGCAGGCACACTCGACTGCTCCTCTGGTTTAGCTCGTCTACGTCACTGCTCACCACACCTGTCGCTTCTGTGTTGGTGTTTGCCACAGAATCAATACCTGAGCCTTTTCCATTTTTGGGGGAATTGCTTTTGACCTTGACACTGCTTTCAACTGGTTCACAGTCATTCTCCCCACTCTTGGCCTTGTGGAATTTTGCCATCTTTAAAAAACATTTGTTGCTGCCATGATTAGTGCACTTACAATATTTGCACTCAGTTTTAACTTTTACGTCCCGTTTACAACTACAGTTCCCAATAGTTAACTCCACCAGAATGACCAACTGCAAAAGTTGAGGTAGTGTGGCAGGATTACTAACAAACACAAATATTGTGATTCTTTGGTAACAAATTGAAAAAGATGATTTGTACTAAATACGCCTAATCACAGGGCAACCCCAAAATGTCTACCCAGCGTATTACCTCCTGTATAAACGCTTGCATGGATTCTCCAACTGTCTGACTACGCTCTAAAATTTTCATTTTATACTTGGCAATCGCTACTGGCTACCCTACCAATTTTTACAGTTTGTCATCACAAAAAGTCTAAATTCCCACTTTTGCAAAATGGCCTGACTGACTACCCCGTGCAAACTAGCAGGTACTCTAAGTAATACTACAGCAACACTACATACATTTAAAAGTAAAATACTACTTACACTCATCAACAAATTAACTATGTTATACGACACAACATTAACTATGGGAATTTTCTGAGTCAAAATAGGTAGGAAATTTTTGAGGTTTTAAAAAAAATTGAAAGGACTACCATCTTTACTTACAAACCCTCTAAGTTGTTTCCTCAAAACTTTGATGCCGTCTTCGACGAAAACACAAGTCCACATCTCTAAGTAGAGCCTGTAAGAACTCCTTGGACAACTGTCGCAACCCAAGCAGTACGCACGCCACCTGTAGAATACATTGCTGGATGAAGGTTTTGCTTACAGAAGGTCGTACAAGTTGTTATTGAAGTTTAAAAAGTTTTAAATTGGCCTACACAGTCACCCAACATAAACCTCCAATCATGACTGCCATGATCAGCACAGAGTGGCGCAGATAATATATACATGTAACAGAGGGTTCTTCGTGACCATCAGACCACTCTGTCACATGTATAAATCTTGCCCCCAACTCCACAACCATGTAATTCGTGATGCACTTATGTGCAAATAAAAATGAAGGAAAAATTTTATCAGTTACAGCATGTGATAGTTTAAGAGGGTGATTGCAGAAAGTGAAAAACATTAATTTCCCTTTTTATATTTAATTTCCGTGCACTTCTCATTCCTTTTTCTTCCTCTGCCCCAAAAAAAATACAAACAGTTTTCAAAATAATTAACTTTACAAAATGTATGCAAATATTACATTTAAACATTATAATTCCCTAAATTACTTTAAAACATTATAAAATTTAGGGGTTACAATAAAAATGTGCTGTTTAAAGAAATATATAGTTGCTTAACNAATGTGCTGTTTAAAGAAATATATAGTTGCTTAACTGGCATAATTTTGTCAATAAATCCTACATTCCCATAATTACACGTCTTGAAGTAGACCAAAACCCCTAAGTGTAATCTATCCCACGTGTCTGCTGTCGCTTAGTTTGCCGGGGTATTTATAGGGAAAATTTTGCAACTGTTATCCACCCCAAAGCTGTGGAGAACATCCTCGAAACGAAAGCCCATCTCCGTCCAATCCTATTCAAAGGCGCCACCGACATCACAAGACAACCCCCTCTCAGTCGTCCCAGCCGCCGCTAGGTGGAAGGAAACTCAGCGTGCTCAGTACAGCGCCAATCTTCTTCGAATCCACCAAGCATCCGCATTATGGAGTCTTAACGCTTCCTCGGGTCGATGTCAATTGGCAATGTCTTTGATGTAAGTTCCCATGATCGACGTGAGGTAGCGTAACTCCGTTATATCCTATGCTCTAGAGGTCACATACATACATCACAGTGTATGGTTTTTCTTTAAATTAGCAAATCTCCATTTGTAGCAATCCCTTCTGCAACATATCGGCTGGCTGATCCTCTGCCGTTTCTCCTCTCTCTTTCTCAGGCTGTAGAAGGGGTTTATTAGTACTGCGAAGTTGCATTGATGACAGTGCCATAATCCGTGTAACCAAGTAATTTTTGTGCCCAGCGACAGAACTTGTAGGCTTCCAGCCGGCTTTTTAATTCTGGAAACTGTGTCTACAACATTCCGCTGAGACCGGTACAGATTATAGTTTGACTCTTGATTTTTTATTTTATCACATTGTAAATTTATTACCCAAGTGTGGGCACCTAACACTTTGGTTGTAAATTTACCACAAAGCCTGAGTGTAAAAGTAAATGTTTGTATTAAATTTTTATAGTATTTTTTAAATAAAAATTNCTGGCATAATTTTGTCAATAAATCCTACATTCCCATAATTACACGTCTTGAAGTAGACCAAAACCCCTAAGTGTAACCTATCCCAAGTGTCTGCTGTCGCTTAGTTTGCCAGGGTATTTATAGGGAAAATTTTGCAACTGCTGTCCACCCCAAAGCTGTGGAGAACATCCTCGAAACGAAAGCCCATCTCCGTCCAATCCTATTCAAAGGCGGCACTGACATCACAAGACAACCCCCTCTCACTCGTCCCAGCCGCCGCTAGGTGGAAGGAAACTCAGCGTGCTCACATGTCGCGGTTAGAAGAAGCTTAGGTGGTTCCATCCGCATTATGGAGTCTTAACGCTTCCTCGGGTCGATGTCAGTTGGCAACGTCTTTGAAAATGTAAGTTCCCATGATCGACGTGAGGTAGCGTAACTCCGTTATATCCTATGCTCTAGAGGTCACATACATACATCACAGTGTATGGTTTTTCTTAACAAATCTCCATTTGGAGCAATCCTTCTACAACATATCGGCTGGCTGATCCTCTGCCGTTTCTCCTCTCTCTTTCTCAGGCTGTAGAAGGGGTTTATTAGTACTGCGAAGTTGCATTGATGACAGTGCCATCATCCGTGTAACCAAGTTATTTTTGTGCCCAGCGATAGAACTTGTAGGCTTCCAGCCAGCTTTTTAATTCTGGAAACTGTGTCTACAACATTCCGCTGAGACCGGTACAGATTATAGTTTGACTCTTGATTTTTTATTTTATCACATTGTAAATATATTACCCAAGTGTGGGCACCTAACCCTTTGGTTATAAATTTACCACAAAGCCTGAGTGTAAAAGTAAATGTTTGTATTAAATTTTTATAGTATTTTTTAAATAAAAATTNGTAAATTTACCACAAAGCCTGAGTGTAAAAGTAAATGTTTGTATTAAATTTTTATAGTATTTTTTAAATAAAAATTTTTGTATGCATATAATAAGGATAAATCCTATGCTTAAGAAGGTTAATAACTCTTTTGATTGGAAAAAAAACTGTCTGGGTTAGAAATCAATCAAAATTTAGACATAAAACTTTAAGACTGTTGTTGCAAATTACGGTCAGAAAATCTTTTGTGTACTGGTTGATAAGTATAAATTTATTTTGTCACATAGACATACAAAACTAATATAAAATAAGCAGGATGTAAAAATTATAAATGTGAGGGGTTATCATTTTAAAATGGGTTAATATAAATTAAAAAGGGACAAACCATGCATAATTTTGAATTTTCTTAAGTTTTTTATTTTTTCTATAACAGTTACATGTTTTAAAATAAAATGTATGATTTTTTTTTTTATTTGTGACACTACATATTTTATTTATGCAATTTTTATTTTCATTTACTAAACTATCATACCTTAAATGGTGCACATTTATGTGGCACATATTTTAAATATTTATAGTATAGATTTTTTCTGAAGTTTTGAATGAGGGAGTGAGTAGTGTGTGTATGTGTGTGTATATATATATATGTGTGTGTGTGTGTGTATATATATATATATATATATATATATATATACATACACACACACACACTTTAAAATGTTTAAAAATTTTAAATTCANATATATATATATATATATATATATATATACATACACACACACACACTTTAAAATGTTTAAAAATTTTAAATTCAGTCCAGCTATTTTTTTTGCATCCCTGTAATTTTTGAGTAAAAATTAAATTTTTGATATTAAACTTTATATTTTACATTTTAAGAGAAGTGTAGCTGCTGTTTTGATATTTACAAAGCATGGATAATTCCATACCCTCATTTGGACTGCACTAGAGTAGTGCACATTTTTTTTTTTTTTTTTTTTTTACTATTTTTGTACACAAAATTTATTTTTTGTGTTAAAATAATTGAAATATTTGGGGTTTTTGATCAATTGGAAAAACTCCACTGAGTGCACCAGCGTCGGTTTTTATATCTAATGGGACTTTCGAATTAGGGAGAGAGTAGTGTTGACAATAGTGTCGTCTGTCACAAAAATATAAGTGAAGTAAAAATGCAATATAGGGTGGTGGCCTCATATTTCTGTTTTTGGACCTCACTCAAGTTAAATGGTGGGTGGTACTGCTGCAAGATCATTGTCATCACGTGTATTCTCAAGGCATTCAAAAAGCTAATACCAATTGTTTTACTTAAATTGTGTATTTTCTGTTGACTTGGATATATGAATGTTAAATTCAGCCAAGCATTTAATGAACGTGGTTGAGGTTTGGAAGGGATTTGAGATTCCATTGTAAATAATTGTGGTGTGTGTGGTGTGGGTTTTTGTGTGTACTCTCTGTAATATAGGTCTAAAAAGGAATTTTGAAAACAGTGAAGTTATATGTGTTGAACCTATTATGCATGGTAACTGTTTAGTTGGACATAACAGATAACTCTTTAAGCTGTTTTGTTACAACAGTACATCAATTTGCCGCTACAGAACTGTAAAAGCTGCAGTAGCATGTAGAACTACTTAAAGTGTGTGCATATATATATGTACGTTTTTACAGACTGAACAAACAAATCTTGTGGGAGTTGGGGAGAGGGATTCAAAATGGTGGTTGTGAACTGGTCATGAAAAATATGTTGTAATACGACATCAGGTTTGAAATGATCGCAGAATGTAGTACATGCCCTTTGATGTGGAAATGTGAAAAGAATAAAGGAATAGAAACGCCTAAATTGCTTGTTAAGATGGATTCAGTTCCATTGTAAAAAGTGAAGTTATGTGAGACACAGCTTGAAAGGTGGTTTAAATGAGGCCATGTAAATTAATGTGGTAATAGAGTATTGTTAAGGTGGCTGCCTGGTTGAAGGAATGTTGCACGTCTAATGCCTTAAAGCGTGTCAGCGCTAGGGGCGACCGAGACATGCACAATGCACATCAACTCTCTCATCGCCTCTATGCACCTAGCACTGAACTGGCATGCAGTCTTGCCGTCGATAACGCGCCTCTATGAGACTCAGCAGAGACCCTACAATTTTATGACGTAATAGTAAAAATAAAAGTTTGATGCACTTTTTTATTGTTTTGTACCAGAATGTTCATGCCTAAAAATGACCGTGAAAACACCCGTTTGGGTAATTTTCACTATCACTAAAACATGCTTTAGAGAGAAATGAAGGAACTGAAAAACGTGGAGATACGCGTAACGTTTCTTAAATGCTATTCATAAGCAAACCTCACTCAGGCGCTTTGGACGGATTTTTAATAAAACGTTTTCTGCTTGAGCTTTGCACACCGTTCGGCTGCGTACCCAGGCGGTCACCTTAAGACAGATGGTATTAGTATTTGGGTACAAGGTGTTTTCCATTGACAAATTATTAATTGGCATGTAAATCGTAATGAAAAATGCCCAAACCCTACCATTTCCAAGTAATTGATGCATTAAGTTGAAAATTAAATAGTGTGATGCCTGGAATGTAGACTAACTCATCACACTTCAGGTGATACTGTGTAGGAACACTGGGGTACAACCACAGGAACCACATATATGAACTGCAGAATGAAATATTTTTGAAGGAGGTAGGTACACATGCATTCACATGAATGCAACAGTGCTGTCGAGATTCTCATTCAATTTCTGTGAACAGTCTCTTGTTATTGTTACATTATAGTAGTGTATATTTTGTTATTAATATTTTTCAGNCTTTTTTTTTTTTTTTTTTTTATCTTCTGCAGCATTTTGTTGCTATTGTTTACTTAAATGTTAAGTTAGAAGCTTATATGTTGCTAGCAAAGTTATTGTTGCAGTCTGAGAAACATATCAGCACAGCAAATTAAATTTTATGATTCAGAGGACATTTCAACGGTTTTTGCAATTAACTTTTTTATGGGAATTAAGGCAGTGTGAATTCCATTTAATCACAAAACTAAAAAAAAACCATAATATTGTTTTATGTATATTGTAATACTGAGAACAGATATATTTTATATATTCTCAAAAATAAAGGGGCTTTAAATAGGATTGTCAATATTCTTCTATTGTGTTCAATTGCATTCTTTCTTGAAGAAGTTGTAGTAAAATTATTCACAGCTATCACGAAACAGCTGCATTTGTGTAGCCTATGTATTGGGATATCATTTGACAGTTCTGAAACTATTGTGATTATTGACTGTACACTAGCGTATTGGTGTTTGCCAGAAATACGCTTCTCCTGGCGGTCGTGATGGTCAGTGGGGCAGTGACTGGTAGTTTCTGTTGCAGACTTCTTGTTCAAGTTTCTGGTGATTGGCAGCGCCGGATCCGGCAAGTCGTGCCTCCTGCATCAGTTCATCGAGAGCAAGTGTGAGTATCGGCCAGTCTGCGCCTGCCTGGTGTTGTTACATGGAAGTATTGCTTGCAGTTCTGTCAGCACACAGAAATGTTGCATTGGTGAATTCTTAAATTCCTGCACCTGTACATTAAAGTTAAATGAAGGTACTTTGTTACTATTTCTTAAAACTAGCCACAAACTCAATAACTGCCAGGAGTCCAAATTCAATGGACGACAATGCAAATACANTTACTATTTCTTAAAACTAGCCACAAACTCAATAACTGCCAGGAGTCCAAATTCAATGGACGACAATGCAAATACAGTAAAATGGAGATCATGCATAATACATAAAAGAAAAAAAATAACAATAGGAATGTGTTTAGCAAGATCTTTCCAAATGGTTAGAAAATAAGTCCTTAACGCAGAAGGCATTTTCAGACAGCAATTGTCATCTTGATGTCCTTTGCCGGCATTCGTTCCTTTTCGGTGTAGGGGGTAGGAATTCACATCTATGTGGAAATATGTTGGGCTGCATATTCCTTCTTCAATGTTCAGAGTGCTAAGTGACCACTTTGATGACTCGGAGGGAATATCATGGAGCATGTTACCTTGTTCAAATAGAATACTTGTATTGCCCAGGTGCTTATTTTGGAGATAATTGAGTTTCCTCTTGATTTGAACACAGTCCACATGAGAGAATGTTCCGTAATCTAACGTCACTGCAGAGTTCTGTATAGTAAAGAAGTGTTAGTTATTTTGCACATTCTTCTACGTTGAATGGAAATGTTCCTTGCAATGCAGTTAACGAAGAATATATTCAGTGGAAAGCATCGTTAAATTCAAGAGCGGCTAGTTTTAAATTAAATGGGAGAGGAAATCATGGGAAAAGTTTGGCCTTGCGTAAATGGCTGATTACAGCACTTGTCTGGTGTTGGTGATAAATTCTCCCATAACTTTAATTTTTCTGTCCGTGTCCATTAATTTTTTTCCCAAACTATTATTCCTAGTTTCTGATCAGTTGTACTTATTTAGTGACCTCTTACCTTGTATATGCACCATGATATTTACTTAAAACCCTTTATCACATTTTATAACAGAAAAATGAAACACCAGTTTTGTCATTACTGTCCCTTGTCTCAAACTACATTTTCCAGCATGCTGTTTGCTATTCAAGCTGACAACCTAAGCCTGAGTTAAAAAAAAAAAAATGATGTAGAGATATGTGCAGAATACAGGGAAGAAGCAGAGGTAAGTGAACTGATGGTGACATATGCACCAGGAACTTGGTTTTAACCTCAAAGTTTGTCCCAGGAGTTTTATGTCATTCTGTCCCTTGATGTTGTCAGCACAATAATTTTTCTAGGAGAAGAAATGGGTTGGCTGCACTGCTGTAATATAGTAAGGCAGCCTTTTTTTTTTAAGTTAAAATAACAGCATATGAATAATTATTAACTTTTGAGTTTGTTGCAGGTAATGTTTGCATTTTAATCTTTCAGGGAGATGTTTTTTGTTATTACTGTCCTTGGTCTATTTAGTTATGTTTTGAATATATACAGTTAAACAAAATTTGTTTTTTTGCCATACATTTAGGTATTTATCAGAATGTAACCTTAAATAAACCAAATCTAACCTCATAATTATGTAGCCCTTAAACAGTGGAGAAGCATCATTACTGACCCCATATTTATAATAGTATGGGGATATTAACTACTAGTTTCAAGGACAGTAATGACAGATGATAAATAGCCCATTTTGGTAGTAAATTTTGAGTAGTCATCCCATTATAAAATGGCTTAACGTTTTAAATCCAAAGTTAGAAGTAATATTTGATGACTTCCAATTAATGACTCAGAATTCAGTAGCCAGTAGTTCCAAGTTAACTTAACGCCTGTGTATATCTTTTGTCAGCTTTAACCACATTGCACTTAACTGTAAACTAAGAAATTCTCACTGGAGGGGCCGTGGTGACTGAGTAGTTAGTCTGCTCGCCTCCCACCAAGGCAAACCGGNGAGTAGTTAGTCTGCTCGCCTCCCACCAAGGCAAACCGGGTTCAATCCCTGGCCGGGTCACCGGATTTTCGCATCTGGGAATCATGCCGGGACGATGCCACGGTTCGGCAGGTTGACCTCGCTGTTAAGAGCCACTCAAATCTCTATGATCACTCTCAATGGAATCATAACTACAGTAGCACCCCTCAACCAGAATTTTTGGAGGGAAAATGTTATTCTGGTTATGGGAAAATTCTCGTCATGAGGAGTTTTTGTTTTGGGGCAAGTTTACTGTTGTATTTTTCATATTAGAATGTTAATATTTGTGGTAGGTATATTGCACATCACATCTTGATTAATCACAGGCATACTCATTGAATGACCCAACAATAAAAAATGGACAGCAAATTATTATGGGTTGTTGTAAAGGACTGGCAATTCTTGGGTGAACTGAATATGAGGAAAACTTGTTCTGCCTAAGTGGAGTGGTTGTGAGAATTATGGTTGAGGAGTTCTCTGCTGTATTACATTATGGTTTATATTCTGACTTTTATGTGATCACAATGAATAACACTGGTCTTAGCAGAGTTTATGAAAATGGAAAAGGTGAAGATGGAATATATTTATTGAGAGAAAAGTTAAAGAAAATGAAAGAAGAAGCATATGCAATAAAACGGAGAAAGCAAGAGTCAAATATAAAGAAAAATAGATGTAAATTGTTTAAGATACCACATGAAAAAAAAAAAAAAAAGCTAAAAGATGTTGTAATGATGCAGTATTATTAATTTTCCGGACACCTGTTTCATTTTTTTCCGCTTTGCCAAGCTTCGTAATATTTTTATCGGATTCAAAATTATAGCAGTGATAGTTTGTTTTTCGAGCATACCTTTGCTGTTTTACATTTATCAGGCGTCTGGTTGCCATTTTGAAAGTCTTAATTTCAGTAGCATCAACATTAGATTAACCTTTTTCGGTCTGCGTCNGAAAAAAAAAAAAAAAAAAGCTAAAAGATGTTGTAATGATGCAGTATTATTAATTTTCCGGACACCTGTTTCATTTTTTTCCGCTTTGCCAAGCTTCGTAATATTTTTATCGGATTCAAAATTAAAGCAGTGATAGTTTGTTTTTCGAGCATACGTTTGCTGTTTTACATTTATTAGGCGTCTGGTTGCCATTTTGAAAGTCTTAATTTCAGTAGCATCAACATTAGATTAACCTTTTTCGGTCTGCGTCGACAGTTTTGCTTGACAAGTTCGTACGACGCAGTTTCGGAAACAAAGGAAGAGCGTGCATGGCAGCCCACGCCAGGCCCTTATCTGGGGAGAGGGGAGGGGGGTGATAGGCAGCACAAGTACATGTGTGCCTGTCGCCATGGAAGTCAGTCGTCTCAAGTCAGTCGCGATGGAAGCAGTTTGAAGTCAGTAGTTGGAAGTCGTCAACCAGTGCTCGCCTAGGCCGCGTCGGGCATGGCGCTAACCCAACACACAGGCAAACTTCAACTTACTAGATTATTTCCGCCGGTGTGGGAGGTCGCTGCATTTATTCTTCTTGCGATGCAAGTTTTTAAGAAATGAATTAATTCGTAAACGACCGTGGCGCTGTTCTGCACTTGTCTGTTTATCTGTGAACGGTTCGTACTCTGCATACCTGAAGATCGTATGTGAACTGTGTCACTTGACTGGTAAATAAAAGTATAGAACAAATACACCGGAACTTGACTTTATTTGATATTTAATTGGTGTCCTTTTTAAGGAGTCTCGTGTTACTACCTCTGAGCTAGCAGTGGTAATTTCCAGCTGGCTATAACTGTGCACGTGACACGTTGCAATGTTGCAATAGTACCTGATCACCAGGAAAAATTTGACAATTCAAGAAAGCTCACGACACAGAAAAGGTTGCATAAAAAAAATAGTATGTACTAACTCTGGAACACGCTCAGCGCAGGCTGAAACAAAGCACTTGTNAATTTGACAATTCAAGAAAGCTCACGACACAGAAAAGGTTGCATAAAAAAAATAGTATGTACTAACTCTGGAACACGTCCAGCGCAGGCTGAAACAAAGCACTTGTAAAAATTACATTGCATCAACGGAAACAGTTTTACAGACGAATGTGGAAGTTACACAATCAAAGGATAGCTTAAAAGTGAAAGGTTGTACTACAATGTATAATACTCCAATGAATAATAAAATACCATTGTCTGTTACAAAAAAGAGATAAGTAGAATGAGAAAAGAAAACAGAGAAACAATTAAAGACAATGCTGAATTTCATAAAAACTTTCTAGAGAAAGTAAACTATATTTACAAAATATAAAAAAAGGTAAAGTCAAAATTCTAGCACAACTTAGTAAGCATGAACAAAGAATCAAAAGAAAATCAAAAACCAACACTCAAAACTATAGAAGAAGAAAAATTGGGGTGCAATGTGAAGTAAAGATTTTGGAATCCAGTACACCACACAGCATCCTTGAAAAAAGCTTACTGGGTGGTTATAATGATACATAATTGGACGTGAGCAGTGGACTAACTGTAACAGAAACCCCTAAAATACAGACGGCTACTTCGTCAGTAAAAAGCAGGTTAATACAAGGAGAAAACAAGGAATGTGTTGAAACAGTGTTGCCAAACTTAAGTTTCAACAGCTCCTTACATTGAGGTCTTGAGAGCCGAGGAGGGTGAAGCAATGCGAGTTTGGAACAGCGCCAGTATGCAAGGGTGGGGAAAATGGGAGGTCCCCAAGAAAACCAGCCGACCAGCGGCATCGTTCCGCACAATTCCCACATGCAGAAATACAGGAGCAACACCGCTGGGGATCAAACTCAGATCACCTGGGTGGTAGGCGAGTAGTGTGACCACTCGGCTACTGTGGTCCCTCATCCAGTTAAAAAAATACAGAAAGAAGTATCAAAAATTGTTTGAATAAATTACTGACCTACTATTAGTCATAACTATGCCACTTTAGTCGTTACTGTCCCCTAATGAGCAATTGATTCCTGAGGATTACTACAGAGAATATATGTTGAACAACAAAGGCATAAACTGTATTATCAGATAAATTATTTCAAGCTTGAAAACATTAAATTTATCTGATATTTAAGAAAAGAAAATGGAAAAAGAATATCAAATAATTTTTAGAGAAAACATTTATCAGTTATTTATATTTAGCCGGTATTCAGTATCTTCCATTGAAATAATTTCTTTCAGATATGACATCCTTCACTGTATTATGCAACTTATATTTGCTCAATTAAAATATTTCTAATTATACATAAATTAATTTTAATTAACAGGGGCAGTAATGACAAAATAAACCAATTTAATTTTTAGTTTCACTGGCCGAATGCATATAAGAATCAATTCAGCTTGCCCACTAATTTTGTTTACCAAAGTAAGCTTTAAATAACATGGAAGCGTCAGACAAACCTAAAAATACGGACATAATTTTTGTTGACAGTTTCACGAGCCAAAAGTTAAATTTATGGGAAAATCGCCCTGGTACTGACGTGGGAAGATGGTTGGGGAAAGCATTTTTGGTGGTCAAACATGTATGTATTCTGATAAAAATAAAGCAACATTAAATTTTCTGGAAATTAATGTTGATTCTTGATTCTTATTTTTGCAGCAAATATTTATAGTGGAAATAGTAAAAGTATCATTGTTAACTTTAGCATGCATGATGAACAGTGTAAAGGATGTTAATTGCGCATATGTGTTGCAGTCAAAGACGGCTCACAGCACACCATAGGAGTGGAGTTTGGCTCGAAGATAGTGAATGTGGGAGGCAGGTCGGTGAAGCTGCAGATATGGGACACAGCCGGCCAGGAGAGGTTCAGGTGTGTGCGTGCTTGTGTAACAGCTGATATTCTTTCAGAACTGTGTAACTGGAAGAAATTAAAGCCACCCTTAAATTTACACTGCAGACAGGTGACTCTGTCAGGTTTATGGACAATACACAGTGGAACCTCTTTAAAAGTTCTTGCTTAAAGACGTAGACTGTATTAATTTCCTTCGGTTTTTGTAACTTTACATCTGTAAACACTAGTACCGTGGTTGCTTTTCCATTTCCAAGGTCAGAGGTCTCATCCTAACCACTTGTGGCCGGAAGAATTTTTCAGAGCAGATTTTCGTTTGTATTTGTTAGGGTATATTCTTCCTTGGCAGAGTGGTTTCTCACTATCTGTTTTTTCTTTCAGTCCAATTAATCATGTCAATTTACATTTCATTTCTACCATTCATTTTCCAGTTTTAACAAGAAATGACTGGTGTAGTTAGCATGTTCCACGTCACACTCCCCCCTTTCCTGTGTAGAGCACAGCATAATACTACCTCAGCCAACTTGTAGGAGAGATGGAAGACTATTGGTACACATGTGGAATATGAATATTATACATGTCATCACGTTTGTTTTTAATCTCTTCGTTTTGTTTCATCTGAATATTTTCCTTTTGCCCCATTTCATCAGATCTCTTTGCATCTTCTGTTTCTGCTGCATTGTCGTTACGCGACAGTAGTAACAACTTCACAAAGATGGGGGAGGAGGAGGTTATAAGGGGTGTTCATTATACTCCTGTACTGTATACAGGTACACATTTACATTTATGGTGCAAACTCGATTTTAACTCAAAAATTTTATACTGAACTTGACTAGACTCGACTTTCATACAACTTGACTCTACTCGAAACTGTAAAAATCAAACTCGCCCATCACTAGATTTTTTTTAATGGGATACTGTTAGTTTTGTTTATAACATGTTGCCACACACTAGCAGTCTAAAAATGAAATTCTTATATGAAATAGACTATACTCGGATTTTGTTGCATCAGGGCTGTTGTGACAGGTAAGTTGGAGTATTGTTACATTACCCTTGATAGTGGGTGGCAGCACCGTCTGAGATGGCCTTCGTCGCAGACAAATTGTCACTTTACAGTGAACCCTCATTTAATTTTGCCATCATCTGTCTTATGTTGAGCATGTCGTGCTGCACCACTTTGCTGTATTACGAAACCAATTTTAAGAACAACAGAAATGTTCACAGGAGGTACTTTGCAGTTGTATCAGTGTTGTTGGCCCTGGTGAAAGCAGGCATATGATCGTCTAGCCTGTGCACTTGGAGCCACCAGGGACTTGTTACCGCTCAATATAGGTTGATGTAATCCGCTGTAAGACTCCTGAAATGGCACTAAGGTGTGTTTCCAGTAGTGGAGAGCCTGAGATGTGTTTCTATGTCTAAGACTAAAGCTGGTCTTGCTCCAGGTTGGTTACTGGAGTAGTAGTAGTTCACATTGAACGACCATTAAGGTAATGGCCTACCTGCTGCTGGAACTGCATCGCAACTTGTTTGAAACTTTTTTTTGATACTATTAAGCATCTCTCCAACATGTTTACCTATGAAAAAAAAGTCCGCTAAGAATGGAATGGTATTTTCAAGATGTCGCACAATCTATAAATATTATTTTGGAACCCTCTGACATAATTAAAACCAGCTTTTTCAGACTGCTGTATTTTAGAACATGCTATCCAGACTTGAAGGAATCTATATAAGAGCCTGCATTGAATGTCGTAGACTTTCCATTATAAAAATGATAATTTCACTGCTGAAAGTCATATAGGTAGGTACGTGCAACGAGACTAGAACACTGCACGCCAATTCAGAGTCTTGTACGTAGCTCCAATGGTGCACTTATGCACGTGGCAGTGTTGCCCTTATCACTCGTGTGCTTCTCACCCTAAAATGCAAATATAGTTCCCAAGTAGGCGACTGTCTAAGGGTGCTGTTTCTAACATGCTGAGGGGTAGGGAAGGTTGGTCTCCGAGGCATAACTGGAATAAGTCTAATTTAGAAGGCTTCTAATTTACATCTGTGTTAACATTCTCTTGTGCTGTTTGCTATTAGGTTTAACAGCTGTATCATTGGATGGCCATCTGTGTGCTACAGTTTTACATGAATAACTAAATTTTGTAGTATTTTATCTTGAGCTATGTGCATTCTATAAAGCATTACAATATTGGCATTGGTTTCATATTTGTCGTGCGTGCTCTGTTTCAATGAGTAGTTCTTATAACCTTAAGATCTGGCGTCCTGTAAGAGAGAAAGGAATGTAGGCTTAGGAAGCTGTGAGTACCAGGTGAGTGCTTGGCAGCGGGAGTGGGGGGTGGTGGTGGGTCATTGTGCCACAGGAAACCACCAACAGCTCTGCCTAATCCTAGCCAATTTACCTTGTTGTGTGTAGGGACACCACTTAAAGATTCAGTTTTCAATTGTGAGTTACGAAATAACTAAAAGACTTGAAAAATCTGTATCTGCTATTTGGCAGTAAACCACACTTCAAAAAACTATTCCTGCCTTTGTTTATTTTTATTATTATCTCTCAGGTTATTTGCTATGTATTGTGATAGTTGTTAACAAAAGTTAAGATGCTTTGCCATACTGGGTTTAGCCTCAACAGAGGTTGTTCAGAATTTATCTGTAATTATCAGCACCTAAAATAAATATCCAGTAAACTACTGAGCAATGTACAGTTTTTTTTACCTACTGAATTATACAGTATGCAACTTAACTATGCCGACTGAGTAACATGCATACAGTTAAGTAATATATAAATGGTTTGGCATCAGTTTTATTTGCTTGAGAAATGTAAATCTCTGTGTGTGCACTTGCACATTTATATGTACGGTATTATCTACAAAACACTGATTTCCAGTAATGCGTCATATACATGTACTATTCCCACTGTTATTGATGATGTAGTGATGTACATAAGTATTTTGAAGAATAATAATATCAGTACTTTTTAGATACATATTGCAGATGATGTTTTGATACATAAAAGATACTGAGTAGTGATTAGGCTTAAATTTTACTATCAATATTCACGATGTTGGTAGTAGTCTGGAAGAGGGAAGCACTTGTGACGAGTGTGTGGGAATGCAGGTCGGTGACGCGCAGCTACTACAGAGGGGCGGCTGGTGCGCTGCTGGTGTATGACATTGCGAACCGAGAGTCGTTCAACGCACTGGGGAACTGGCTGTCGGATGCGCGCACGCTCGCCAGCCCCAACATCGTCATCCTGCTGGTGGGCAACAAGCGTGACCTGGATGCAGAACGAGAGGTCACCTTCCTCGAGGCCAGCCACTTTGCTCAGGAGAATGGTGAGCCTCTCTCATGCATTACCTACACAGCAATTTTGTGAATTTAACTAGCAGTGAAAATTTTCTCCTTAATCTTGCCATTACTATCCACTCACCATATAAATACATGTAAAAGCAAGATTATATGATGCAATACTGTACAACTGAAATTACACAGAAATTCAAGTTAAAACACAGCCTTACACTGAAATTTAAGTTAAAAACACTAAAAATAATTACATTTAGTCCAAGCATTCATTTTTATCTTTTGAGATGCTTGGGTGTGTCATTTTACCGGCACATTTTCCTGCTCACGTAAAAACCATGTCTAACCTACCTGCAATAACTTTCAAATGAAATAATACTCGCTACCTTATAAAGACCCTGCAAATGCTGAAGGCTGCTCTGGAAAAGAACAGATTCTTGCCAGCATAGCTGTGTTCCCTGCCGACGGGATCTCATTGCTCTTCTGCAGCATGACGTGCTACGCGTCTGGTTTACCAGACGCTGGCCGCAAGACTAAGGTGCTGCTTCCGTACGGCAAGGTACCGAAGCAGTAGTGTTGCCTGTGACATCATGCATTCTCATTGGTTCCCTGCTTGTCCATTCAGCTGTGCTCAAGTTGAATACTGACGTGTTCCGAGAAGTAAAAGGGCTTTTGATGTTGGAATGTGCTTGTGCCTAGGTGTAATTAAGATTGAATTGAGAAAAATCTAAACCTCGTGATATTTTTCCATCCTGATAGGGAGGGGATGTGAGAATTAGGGTTTATAAACCCTGGACGGAACAGAGTTCAGGGTGAATCAGCTCCCGTCAGGTGTTATGGCAGCATGGAAATAAGATGATTGACCTTTCTGGTCACACAAAAAAGAAAGAGATTAGCCTGAAGCTCGAACAAGGAAATTTCCCTAACCTTGGTTTCATTTTTCTCATGGTTACATTATCATGATACTCTTTATGCTAATGTTGAGCAAATTTTGATAAATGAAAAATTTTCTGCTCACTGTGGAGCTGAATTGTAAAGTTTTCGTACTGAAAATTTGTAAAAATGTAAGGGCATTAAGTCAGTTGCCAATGTTGTGTAATAAAACATAATTTTTTAATAATGGAGAAAAGAAGAAAAGTCTTCTATTCAGGTATTTTTTGATGGAAACAAATGTACATACAATGGACTCTATCTACCATTTTTCAGGGGACTCAAATTTCCATACATCCAGGATTTCAGTAGATGAAGATCTAACATCTCCTTCAACAAATTACAACTTCTAACCTTATTAAACTTCATGTTGAGTAAAATGAGAACTGTACATTATTCGTGAATTATTTTAAAATAGTATCATTGTATTAGTATCACTGTAAATAATAAATACGTTAAAAACATTTCACCTCAACTTGTTTGAATAAATTATATAACATCACAAAGTTCCGTACATTGAAACATTATTGATTGTAAGGACACCGAATGCAAGCCAGCCCCAAACTTTCAAACACTCTGAAAAAGAAAATAATGTAAGACAGAATGCAAGCAGAATTTTGAATGTCACGCGTGCACTCAATCAGCTGAGATCACATGTAGAGTGTATTGACTAGGCAATGTGTTCATGGAGGACGAGACGGAGGAGGTGAAGCGTCAGTGGAAGGGGGAGCGAGGGCACAAGGATGCCGTTCTGGTTGCTAGGCAACTAGCTCTCTACCTTACAGCTGTGTAAGGGGAGGTAATGAGCTCTGCCAAGCATCACCTAGGACAGCAGAAGTTTACTCAATCCAAGCTGCATCTCTACACCATGTGTGCCTTTTAATGGAACTGATAATATTTCACTTTTAAAAAAGTGTGATTTTTAAGAAAAAGGTGAATAAAAATACAGTAAAAATGTATTTCTTTACAGTCTTTCATAATTAATTATTCAAAAACCATTTCTGATTTTTACATACACTTGTGCCTCTTGCGAATTATGTTGCGCTCTGGCTCGGTGCTTACACATTATTTGGCGGCAAAAGCTGTTGAATTGGCACTTTGTAATGACGCAATATTCTGAATTTTTCGGGACTCAAGTGTAAAATTCTTTCGTGTTTGTGAAGCTTTGGGACAGCTTCGTAATATTTTTATCGTGTTTCAGTTTAAAGCCGTGGTGGCCAGTTTCCCGTCTTAGTTTATCAGGCGGACGTGTGCATTTGTAGGTTAAGGGGCGGACGTCTGCGTTTACGTTTTATCAGTAGTCCGGTAACAGTTTTCGTTTCAAACTTCAGTGTTTTGTAAAGCGTCAGCATTAAGTAGATTAGTTCGTTTCGGGATGTTGAATGCGTTGACAGTTTTAGTTCCTGCAGCACATTTTTAGGCAAAGTCAACAAGTTTTTGTTATACGAGAAGTTAGTTTCTGTTGACGGCGCTGCAGTCGATAACGTCGTGTTGAGCTCGGGACACGTGCAGTTTTAGATGACGCTGCTGGCAGATGCCGGGCGCTTATCGCAGNGTGACCTGGATGCAGAACGAGAGGTCACCTTCCTCGAGGCCAGCCACTTTGCTCAGGAGAATGGTGAGCCTCTCTCGTGCATTACCTACACAGCAATTTTGTGAATTTAACTAACAGTGGAAATTCCCTCCTTAATCTTGCCATTACTATCCTCTCAGCATATAAACACATGTAAAAGCAAGATTACATTATGAATAGCAATACAACTGAAATTACACAGAAATTCAAGTTAAAACACAGCCTTACACTGAAATTTAAGTTAAAACACTAAAAATAATTACATGTAGTCAAAGTATTAATTTTTATCTGTTGAGATGCTTGTGTGTCTCATTTTCCTGCTCACGTAAAAACTATGTCTAACCTACCTGCAATAACTTTCAAATGAAACAATTCCCTACCTTATAAAGACCCTGCAAATGTTGACAGCTGCTCTGGAAAAGAACAGATTCTTGCCAGCATAGCTGTGTTCCCTGCCGACGGGATCTCATTGCTCTTCTGCAGCATGACGTGCTACGCGTCTGGTTTACCAGACGCTGGCCGCAAGACTAAGGTGCTGCTTCCGTACAGCAAGGTACCAAAGCAGTAGTGTTGCCTGTGACATCATGCATTCTCATTGGTTCCCTGCTCGTCCATTCAGCTGTGCTCAAGTTGAATACTGACGTGTTCCANTCATGCATTCTCATTGGTTCCCTGCTCGTCCATTCAGCTGTGCTCAAGTTGAATACTGACGTGTTCCAAGAAGTAAAAGGGCTTTTGATGTTGGAATGTGCTTGTGCCTAGGTGTAATTAAGATTGAATTGAGAAAAATCTAAACCTCGTGATATTTTTCCATCCTGATAGGGAGGGGATGTGAGAATTAGGGTTTATAAACCCTGGACGAAGCAGATTTCAAGGTGAATCGGCTCCCGTCAAGTGTTATGGCAGCATGGAAATAAGATTATTGACCTTTCTGGTCACACAAAGAAATTTCCCTAACCTTGGTTTCATTTTTCTCATGGTTACATTATCATGATACTCTTAATGCTAATGTTGAGCAAATTATGATAAATGAACAACTTTCTGCTCACTGTGGATCTGAATTGTAAAGTTTTCATACTGAAAATTTGTAAAAATGTAATGACATTAAGTCAGTTGCCCATGTTGTGTAATAAAACATAATTTTTTAATAATGGAGAGAAGAAGAAAATTTTCTATTCGGGTATTTTTTGATGGAAACAAATGTTTATACAGTGTACTCTATCTACCATTTTTCAGGGGACTCAAATTTCCATACATCCAGGATTTCAGTAGATGAGGGTCTAACATCTCCTTCAACAAAATACAACTTCTAACCTTACTAAACTTCATGTTGAGTAAAATGAGAACTGTGAATTATTTAAAAATAGCATTAATGTATTAGTATCACTGTAAATAATAAATACGTTAAAAACATTTCACCTCAACTCGCCTGAATAAATTATATAGCATCACAAAGTTCCGTACATTGAAACATTATTGATTGTAAGGACACTGAATGCAAGCCAGCCCCAAACTTTCAAACACTCTGAAAAAGAAAATAATATAACACAGAATGCAAGCCGGATTTTGAATGTCACGCGTGCACTCCATCAGCTGAGATCACATGTAGAGTGTATTGACTAGGCAATGTGTTCATGGAGGACGAGACGGAGGAGGTGAAGCGTCAGTGGAAGGGGGAGCGAGGGCACAAGGATGCCGTTCTGGTTGCTAGGCAACTAGCTCTCTACCTTACAGCTGTGTAAGGGGAGGTAATGAGCTCTGCCAAGCATCACCTAGGACAGCAGAAGTTTGCTCAATCCAAGCTGCATCTCTACACCAATGTTAGTGACACCATGTGTGCCTTTTAATGGAAGTGATAATATTTCACTTTTAAAAAAAGTGTGATTTTTAAGAAAAAGGTGAATAAAAATACAGTAAAAATGTATTTCTTTACAGTCTTTGATAATTAATTATTCAAAAACCACCTCTGATTTTTCCATATACTTGTGCCTCTTGCGAGTTACGTTGCGCTCTGTCTCGGTGCTTACACATTATTTGGCGGCAAAAGCTGTTGAATTGGCACTTCCAACATATCAGTTTATTCAGATCACATGTGTCTATTGAAATTCATTAGTTTAAATCCACCGATCTCCATGCAAGAAGTCACTGAAAATGAACTTCATGCTCGGTAATACAAAGCACACTATGCTCAAACAATTTTTGACAGCAAGGGGAGGTCAAGAATACACTTCTGGGGGTACAGTTTTATTCGGAAGTTTCTTTCTATTCAGTTAAATTAATATTTTGTTTAAAAATCATATTCGTTTTACACCATATAAGTTTAAAAACAAACTTTACAGGGAAAAATGACCTTTAAATGCAAAATGTAAAAGATCTTTGCAAAAAAATACTGGTTAAAATTTTTTACACAAACCTTTATCCTTTAAGCACACAATACAATTCATATTTAACTGTTATTATTGACACCACATGATGAACTTAACTAGATTTTGCTTCTTGCTGGCACAAACCTGCAACAAAAATTGCAGTTACATTAGCTGTCAATATCGCTTGCATAAATTTCGTTTTTTTATAATAAGCATGCATCAGTTTCGGATTATTACATTACAATTCAGTCTATCCTAACGATTCATTGCTATGTTCTCGTCCGTAAACGGGCTGTCAACGGACATTAAATGTACATTCCTAAAACTTTTAAAAACCTTGCACATCAGCTATATTTTCGCTGACTATTGCTCATAAATCCACAGGTATTGCTTTTATGCTAAATCTGATTTTGTGCTCATTTGTGCAACAGCAAAATACATATAAAATGATGCAGAGATTGGCGAAATACTCAAAAAAGTATTTTTTTTAAATTACCGTCTTTGACTTTGTGTTGAAAAAATATGTTATTAACAAATAAGAAAAATGTGCACCAAACTTATTTTCAATCTAGGCACCTTCAGCTATAATATCAAAGAGAATATCAAGCGTGACACAATTAGCCAATAGGAGCTCCTGCTATGTTGACAATATGCTAGTTTACATTAGTTTTACGGTTGCAAGGTCTAGGACCATATGTCAATACTTTGTGGCATTAAAAAATTATTATTATTCAAAAATTTTGCCGGTGAAAGCAATGTTATTTGCTTAAAAATTAGGAATTGACACATTGTAAACATTATGCTGGAAAATTTTCACCAAAATGTCCTGAGATAACCTTAATATGTGAAAGCAACACAAATTTGAAATTTTTACCCTTACCGCAAGGAAAAAACCATCGTCTTGCATTCAAGTTAGTACGGTATCAGAAAAGTTAACTTACTTCCCATGCTATAGTTTTGTGCACCGCGACCGTCAGTTGAAGTGATTTTTTGGGACAGTTATTAACTCTCCCAGCATATTGCATGTGCGTGAGAGCAGAAGCTGTGTTATTCATGAAATTATGTACGAAATTCTTTGTGTTGCAATTATAATTACTGTTCATATGCTTTATTACGGAATTTAATATAGAATTACGTACTGTGTGTACCAGGTCTCGAGGTCAAATTTTTTTGTTTGTGTGTAGGGGCTGTATCATTTCTGTAATGGGTTTTAGTTAAACAAAATAACTTTTTTTTTTTATGGCAGCCATATTTTCTTGCATCAGTGTGATAATTTCGGTAATTTTTTACTTTAGGGGCTTTTCTGAAAATAAGAAAAAAAACTCCAGAAAGTGGTATATTTCGACNAGGAGTTTTTTTTCTTATTTTCAGAAAAGCCCCTATAGTAAAATTTTACCATAATTTCATAATGCAGAATGGTAAACCATTTTTATGTGATTGAAAGTTGACACTTTTCCACGAGACGTTCAACTACGCATGGATGTGGCCCTGCTACAATGGATGTCGGTAGTTCCTTTAGCCTTCTATAGGTGGCAGAGCGACCGCTGCTATTTTCCCTCTTGTTTTGATGTTTCATTGTGCTTCATGCATGTGCTTTGTTGTGATCAAGGAGCAAATTTTGTTGACATAATTGAATAATTTAATTATTACATTCTTGGCAGTATATGTATTATTTTTTTACGTTTATAAGTATTTGCAGGTATTTTTTTTTTTTTTTTGTTTAATTGTACATGAATTATCTTTTAGGTAACCTACGAATCCCATTCTAAAGCAAAACAAAAACATTTGGTATGTTTTTAATTATTTGGTTGGACACTAAAAATCATTGCACCTTTTAATAAAAAATGTTTCTTGATTGCATCTACATCTGCATATAACACAATTAATCAATTTTGTTTACTAATGTTGATTTTTAGTGGTTGGTTTTGAAATGTTGTACCAAGCACAGTTAGAGAAAGTACAGCGATAAATGCTTTGTTTATGAATATCCACACTTTATTAAATGTTTAACTACTACTTGTTACATATTTTACAAATTATTTCCAATCAATTTTCTAACGTGGATTTCTTGATATTTTTCCCACAATATTTGTAAACAGACATTGCCATAAACATCTCGTTTACGAATAGCCTCTCGTCTTTTCTTGATTTAATCTATGGTGACATATGGTGAACAAAACGTTATTGTTAAAGATGTGTATTTAATTTCTATGGCTAACTTGGAAAATATAAAAAAAAAAAATTTTATAACTTTGGTTTTTACTGCTTTCCATACTGCGCCTGCACTTGGGCACCCACCTTATTGGCTTGTAGTTTTCTTGGCGCAAATAAACTAGCCAGTTACATGCAAAGTACCGGCTCTGATGATCATTACCTGTGATCTGCTGGTGAATTATAAAAGTTGGTCGGTCATATTCACAGCGTTGGTGCCCTAGCGACAATGTTGCTGAAACAACTGACATCACGGTTCAACAAGCCAATCAGGTATCAAATTGGCAACTACCGGCAAAGCACTGTCTCATTATAGCAGGGTAATAGTCTTATATAAAAGTACGTTGCCAGTGTGCCGCCATTTTCGCCCAACTGTTTTTCAGGATGGCAGGAAATAATGTGATTGTTTATACAAGCAGAAGTAAGCAGCTTTACTCTTATTTTATTGGCAGTTGTGTTCATGTTGTCTTAAATATTGGTCATTAATGATTTACTGTGGCAGCATAATTTTGAGTGAAAATCTCTTCAAATATTGTGACTTCAAGCAGAGATGGCATTTCTAATTCAGACATTTATTTCTGGTATGGTTGGTATTTATGAGCCCGTCTATGTTTGTATGGTACTTGAAACAGCAGGTTGACGAGAACTACTAATTGGTTGCACGATAGGGCGATGCAACATATTCACTCCAAAATATTTGGCAGCACGGTCTGAGATGACTTGCGTCAATGACCAATTACCACTTGGCAGTGAAAGCGTATTGAATTCTGTAGTCTGTCGGCATCGAACGTTTCACACTGCATCATGCCGCTGTTTTGTGAAACCAATTTTACGTAAAACATAAATGTTCAGAAATAAGATAAATGACTTTTATTGTACCAGATAGTATCTTGTATAATTTTTTTGATGTACTGGAATTCTGGAGAAAAAGCAGAAAATGCGCAGGAAATTAAATTTACAGTCTCACTGGACACCCTGCTAATGTTTGAAATTACCTACAACACACCACATTTCCATACAGGCTCTAATGACAGTCCAACTATTATTCTGGGCTGCGATTGCTCTCACTTAAATAAGGCTGATTGGTACTTTGTGATTTTGGAAAATCAAAAAACTTCTGTAAGTCTTCATGGGTTATGTCGGCTCTGATATTTTGTTTGAGAAGAGAGAAGATATAATGTGACACATTTATCTTAAGCTTTTTATACAACAACTTCTTCTTTACTATGCGCATTTAATGACAGACAAACCAAATTTCCAAATTTTATAAGATAGACTAATGAGTCACGTTAAGGTGCAATAATATTTAAAACAAAGGGGTTGAACTGAGAATACTTGCACATCCTCATGTAAAAATTGCAGTTTCTCTTACATGCCACTGCCCATTTTTTAGCAACGTCCTTAGGGAGACAAGTTTTTTTAAGTTGCTGCCTTTAGTGTTTTGTGAGTAATTTGTTGCACTTGTACAATTCACAGTTCAGCATAGTGTCAGACTCTTACAACGTCACAGTTGCAACACAACAGACCACTTTGATAAGTCTTGGGACCAGTGTGTATTTTGGCACCTAGTCTNTTACAACGTCACAGTTGCAACACAACAGACCACTTTGATAAGTCTTGGGACCAGTGTGTATTTTGGCACCTAGTCTGGAAGGTTGGAGTCTTGTGGCCTCTTACAGTAACATCACTCTCACCTTAGTTTCTGGATGTGCGGGTGAGGGTGGTAAAATATTTTCCAGTGGCAAGATTCCAGTGGTCTGCTGTCTTCACTTTGGTGGTGAGAGAAGCCCTTTCTGCAGTGGTCTAGGCTGCTTGACTATTGCAGGCCTCACCCTGTGCTAGTTAATTTTTGCAGTAAACGAGGTTTGTGGCTGAGTTCTAAGGAGTCAGTGGGTCTTCTTGTGTCAGCCTGTTGTTGGAAAATTATGTATGCAACTGGTATTGACTATTTGTACGGGATGGTAGGTATTGCTGATGTGGTGGAATGGTTGGATGGGTTGGCAGATAGGGGAAGGTTTCCAGGCATAGGGATAAGGCATAAAGTCTGGTTCGCTTTGTTTTACAGAGCTTTGCCCCAAACACAATACACCTGTACTGTGCTAAAGGCTCTAGTCTACTTGGTGGTCTTTAGCCACCGCAACGTTTTTGTGCGTGAGAGTAGGGGTCTCGCTGTTTGCAGTATGTAGCCTCCGTGTGAAGGGGTGCTGGATGACGATTACAGGGAGTGCTGAGAGGAGTCATTGGCCCACCTGGTCAGGCACAAGAGAAAGAAGAGAGGGATGAGGAGAGGACAAGGAGAGAAGATGGAGTAGAGTGGAGAGGGTTGGGCGGTTCTTAACAGCGTAGTCTTGATAGCCGATGCAAAGGTGGAGGAAGTGGGTGTGCGTTTTGTACTTCTAGTTGGATTTTTGTTTGAGTGTTCAACTGTCAATCTTAATGGTTCTCCAGAGATGCAAAAAAATATGACAACTTAATTCACAATCCTGCCATATTGGTGAACACTGAATGCAGGCAAACACTACAATGTCGTCATAAACCACAACACAAGTGATAGCAAAAATACTAATACAGTTAAAGGAGTGTGGAAAGATTGAGGTTGCGCTGAACAGCAAGGATTGAGAGAATAAAATTAAAAATAACAATATTAAATACACCCGTAGCCANAGATTGAGGTTGCGCTGAACAGCAAGGATTGAGAGAATAAAATTAAAAATAACAATATTAAATACACCCGTAGCCACATAAGTTTATAAAATTGGTAATTGTGTTAAGTATAGATTACAGTACTTCTAATGGCAGCTACAAAGTGTTGTGGTTGAAAATTTAAGATAAGAGCCGGCTAGTGCAAGAGTGTGTAGCACATGCAAGTGACTGGTGTATTTGTGTTCCCACAGAGCTTATGTTTCTGGAGACAAGTGCAAAGACGGGAGAAAATGTCGAAGAAGCATTCTTGAAGTGCTCGAAAACCATCCTTGCCAAAATAGAAACTGGTAAGTTATTTTTTTTACTGATTTAGTTTTGGCAGTAGTGAAATCTAATGCCTGCTTGGATTTTAAAATACTTATGAGCTGTGGTGTATGATGCATACATGCCTTAGTTACACGTCTTGCTTTTTAACAGTGAGGAATATCAGTTCATGCCTTAGTGTTTCCATCAATGCATAGGATTCATTATATATTAATGAAAAATACTATGTATATCTTTGAGAATTAAATTGAATCTCACAGGAAACTACATAATTTAGATACATTTATCTTCTTGGGAATGAGATTTTCTAATAATGAGTCATTTAGCTAATTTCAAATGTGGCTGTAATCAGTATTAAATTTTATAGAAATTTTTTGTGTCCAGTTAACATAAAAATATTCACATGTACTAAAACATATTGGGTAATACTCATTACTCTTGAAACAGGTTATATTTTCACATAAATATTAGCTTGTAATAATTTTTGTGAACAAACAACTTCTCCTTGCATCAGTAATTGAACCATTTAAAGTGAAATATTGGTGAGATGCAGCTTGTTTCTACAGGGAAGCTTGGTAATAAATACAGACCCTCACAAACCCATTTCCTTATCCAAAGTAGGAATAAGTTACAATAAAGCAGTAAAACAGTGCGGATAAGGAAGAAATGTGTCCTGGAAAGAAGTGTTAAAATTAAAAAGTGATTTCGGTATCAGGTGATACCATGTTTCCTGCTTGTGCATTCAACACAGGCATGAAGGAATTTGAGTTTGCAAGTTAATGCACTTACGCGTAACGCATATGGGAAGTAGAAACCTCGCTGACGCCCCCCGCAATTTAAATCCCCCGCGAGCACCTTAGACAGGCAGACGTGCGGAGAAGCCAGATGTTGNAGATTGAGGTTGCGCTGAACAGCAAGGATTGAGAGAATAAAATTAAAAATAACAATATTAAATACACCCGTAGCCATATAAGTTTATAAAATGGGTAATTGTGTTAAGTATAGATTACAGTACTTCTAATGGCAGTTACAAAGTGTTGTGGTTGAAAATTTAAGATAAGAGCCGGCTAGTGCAATNATGGCAGTTACAAAGTGTTGTGGTTGAAAATTTAAGATAAGAGCCGGCTAGTGCAATAGTGTGTAGCACATGCAAGTGACTGGTGTATTTGTGTTCCCACAGAGCTTATGTTTCTGGAGACAAGTGCAAAGACGGGAGAAAATGTCGAAGAAGCATTCTTGAAGTGCTCGAAAACCATCCTTGCCAAAATAGAAACTGGTAAGTTATTTTTTTTACTGATTTAGTTTTGGCAGTAGTGAAATCTAATGCCTGCTTGGATTTTAAAATACTTATGAGCTGTGGTGTATGATGCATACATGCCTTAGTTACATGTCTTGCTTTTTAACAGTGAGGAATATCAGTTCATGCCTTAGTGTTGCCATCAATGCATAGGATTCATTATATATTAATGAAAAATACTATGTATATCTTTGAGAATTAAATTGAATCTCACAGGAAACTACATAATTTAGATACATTTATCTTCTTGGGAATGAGATTTTCTAATAATGAGTCATTTAGCTAATTTCAAATGTGGCTGTAATCGGTATTAAATTTTATAGAAATTTTTTGTGTCCAGTTAACATTAAAATATTCACATGTACTAAAACATATTGGGTAACACTCATTACTCTTGAAACAGGTTATATTTTTCGCATAAATATTAGTTTGTAATAATTTTTGTGAACAAACAACTTCTCCTTGCATCAGTAATTGAACCATTTAAAGTGAAATATTGGTGAGATGCAGCTTGTTTCTACAGGGAAGCTTGGTAATAAATACAGACCCTCACAAACCCATTTCCTTATCCAAAGTAGGAATAAGTTACGATAAAGCAGTAAAACAGTGCGGATAAGGAAGAAATGTGTCCTGGAAAGAAGTGTTAAAATTAAAAAGTGATTTCGGTATCAGGTGATACCATGTTTCCTGCTTGTGCATTCAACACAGGCATGAAGGAATTTGAGTTTGCAAGTTAATGCACTGACGCGTAACGCATATGGGAAGTAGAAACCTCGCTGACGCCCCCCGCAATTTTAATCCCCCACGAGCACCTTAGACAGGCACACTTGCGGAGAAGCCAGATGTTGTTATTGTGCATGCAGGCCATTACACGTGTCGCTGCAGCGCGGGACCTCCTCCCTCACTCCCCTAGCAAATGGCCACGCCAGAGAAAACGGCTGACAAGCTTGGAAGTGGTGCCACGAGCACTCCTCCCCCCCTCCCTTAGCAAACGGCGGGGCAACATGGACACGCGTTGCGGAAGGAGAGCTGACAGGGTAAGTTTTAGGGTGCAGGTCACCCCTCCCTCCACCTACAAGAACCAGGGCGCGTGTATGAAGTGTTCTTTTGTTCTGCGCACTTCCTCCTCTTCTCTTCCCCAACAAGAGAGACACGTGTAGGAATCTAGGGAGGGCGCTCAGATCGTTTAAAAGCTGTTTTTCGAGACAAGGGAGGAGTCAGTCATATCGGGGCAGTCGGAGGCTGCGATACTCCGCGCCGGGAGAATCAGTTACGTCAACCAGTTAGATAGAATCGCCAGCCGAGAGAGCACGTGAGTGCAGCCATTAAACGAGGCCGGGGAGATCGGACCCTGGCCGCATCAGTTCGCAGAGACAGTCCAGTCCGTCAGTGAAACCCCTTCGCTGGAAAGCGACGAGCGGCAGGTGGCGCGGCATTCGGTACCGCCACACCGGGATGCGTAGATAGTTGGGATCAGGAGCCGGAACATGGAAGTCAGTCGGACGAGAATCACAACATTAAGGAGTCAGTCATATCTCCGCGCCGAGAGAGTGATTCTGTCAGTCGAGAGGTGCGGGGTTCGGGCCCCGGCAGAATCTGTTAAACAGTTACCAGAGTTACGTCGGACGAGTAGTTTCACCATGCTGGGACGCGAGTCAGTCAGTCAAGTCAGTCAGTTACAATAACGCACCGAGAAGGCGGAGTCGAGTGGTGAANCCGAGGGCCGGGGTGGGGGCCTGCCAAGGGCCACCTCGCCGGGACGTGGTAGGGAGGAGTGGTGAGCTTCAACGAGGAGTGCCATGCCGAGAGGAAGCCAGCTTAGTGCAACAAGCCAACCACAACCAGTCCGAGGGCCTATAACAGGGCCACCCAACTCACCAGATCTCATCTACTGCCGGAACAACTACCCCGCAACAAGTACAGATAAGTAACAACGTCGTCACTCAGGGACGTGTCCTGTCACCTAATGCCCCCACAGCGCCGGAAATGTAGCCAGAACAGTGTAATCAGCCCTTCATGCCAAGAACTCGCAGGGTCGAAACATATGAGTTAATTCCCGGCACAAGGTGCCGGGAACGTATGTATAAACTCCCAGAAAAGTTCCGGGAATGTATGAATGAATTCCCGTTAAATAAACCTGATTCAAACCAAAACGTGATGAAGTAATTGTTTGACATACCCTCAACCTTCAAGGTACCTTATAGTCTGTGCCATCTAACATTAACTGAAGACCCTACTACCCACTCTGTACACCACAGGTGGGGAGTAGCGTCAGTACTGAGGGAAAGTTTCCAGCAGAGAACGATGTACAGTAGACCAACGATTTGTAGAAAGTGCCACATTTCCCTGCAATAACTTCGTAAAAAACTGAACAAGTTTCTATTTGTTTTTTTTAACATGAATTCCATGTTAGTTGTATTTGGTGCAAGAACATTGTTATAGAACAAAATATTAATTTAAATCAGTAGGCCATGTCCTCTCAAACAATGATACTAAAGAAAGGTACTAGACCACCTTTATTTACAAAGAAAGCACACAAACAGAGTGGTGTGTACCCACTGTGAATATGTACATTTCTTGTCATCCCAAAGTCCAGCTTTAAATGTTTATTACACTGAAATAGAACACACTTTTGTTTATTGTATACATAGATGTGTTACCTTTGAAACATAAGCTCAGAACTGCTGAGAATGTAAATTTAATGTAGGGATAACCACTTCCATTTATGTTGAAAATGCTGTTTGGCACTCTGTGATATCAGCATTTAGTTGTTGCAGTTTTGACAACTCCACATTAAACATGTTCGTGCAGGCACTGTAGACTGGTAATTCTGTTTGATAAGTTGTAAACACACGAGAGTGGAATTAATTGCGTGTTGTACCGTGCATCAATTTTTGAAATGCAGTGCAGTACTATAATGAAAAACATTTGCAATAATCACGCAATTCCTAACTCCATTTCCTTGATAATTTTAATTTCTGCAAAAGTGTGATGGTATTACACATGTTTCTGTAACGTATCATTATTTTCACTTTTTTTTTTGGTATGTCACTTATTATTCATTTTGTGTTTATTTTACTGCTCACGTAATTAGGACATATATTTTATATGTTATTATATAATTGAGTTTTATTAATAACATTTAGAGATAATAGTGATTGTATGGAAATGCACACAGCTTTAGCCTAAAACCACAATATTTTCACAAAAAATTTTTAAATTTCTTGTTTGTTGCAAATTCTTTTTGAAAGTTCAGTTTTTATACTATCTGAATTTTTAGGGCCATGGAGAAGAGTCAACTCACCTGATTAGGTTTTCTATTTTGAGGAATCTGAGCCCTTAGAAAAGTGTAAATAAAGTGAGTTTTATCTGACAAGATGCATGACAGTCTGAAGCCTACGAAGAGGTTTAAACTACCGACAAATAAGTTTTATAATTTAAACTCCTAGTTCTTATAACTATTTACAATTTAATATTTTATAAATACTTCTGTGAAGCCATGCCTGTATGTATTTAAACAAAAATTACTCAGTTAACTCTTGATTAACTTGGGTAATGTTGGGAAGGAAGGGCATGGTACATCAAAATCATGGTTAACCCAAAAAGTAGATCTAAGGTATACATTCAATATGCAATATTCATCAAAACTTATTTAGCTAACTGTGTTCATGAAGTCATCTTCACAATTCTCTGATGAAAAATTTAGACATTTTATTGATGAAATATATATTTTTCTTAATAAAATGACGTCTTCTAAGCAAAATGATTAGACTTTTACAATTATTAAATGCTAATATTTATCTCTTCAAAATTATATCCTCAACTCCAGAACATAATATATTTACAGATATTAATGCAAAAAACTTGAGAAAGACCACAGCACTACATAACCACAAATGAAACGCTAGGAGTGAAGATCATTTTGTCACTAGAAAATAAGAAATGTATTGATGAATTGTAAATTTATTTTAATTGGTAAAGGTGTTTTATGAGTAAACTGCAGCTGATTCAGAATAGCATTTCCATGTAAAAATAAGCAGTTTAATGGTACTGTTCAATATTGCACAATTACAGAACAAAAATGATAGTGTGTAAACAAAGAATCCATGCAAACGGGGTGCCACTATGTAATAAAATTGTTAATAACAGACATCATTTATCTGAAAAATGGTTGCCCTTGCTTATGGTTTGCATCTATATTTTCAAGCCTGAATATCTTAATTCTTTCATCATAAGGTTCACTTTCACATGATGGTTACGCCATTTTCAGTAAAAATTAAGGGTGTGGAAATATTAAATAAATTGAATAGTTGTGAATAGTAATTTACAAATTATTTACATTTGAACTTTGTATATTTTCTGAGAAAATTATGAATAATTTACATTTCTATCTCAAGTGGTTATTTGCTTGACATTATATCCTTACTTGTTTTAAGTAGTTCAGTAAAACTTTTATTCCATAATTGTTATAACTCGACCACACTCATCATGATAACTGGTCATTTTTATGAATTTTTGCCACTTGATGCAGCAATAAATCAACTTACACACACATTTATTTCCACTGTAGCATTTATGGAAGTAGGATGTCTTTGCATCGCTTTTATCCATATGCCACACGGCTCTGTGTGATAAACACCCAGATTTTTTTGTGATCCTGGGGAAACTATAAACACTTGTTGGTAATTCCAGGGAAATTACAGTGTTTTATTTCTGCAAATACATTCAAAATTATTAAAATTTTGGTATACTCTTGAGGGCATGATACAGCAACATGGTGGACACGAACAATACCAGCATGGTGTTGCATCATAGCTGTGGTGGAATGTGAAATAACTGCTGAGAGAATTTGAGGGAGAGCGCACGCTCAGGATGCACATTAGCTGCTCCATTTTCCATTATTGGACTTTTTTTTTTCTGCCAATAAGACAATAATAAACGATGTGAATAGGATTTGAGGTTAGAATATTGTTTATGTAAACAAGGGCTATGCAACCCTGGCAGGGTTTTCTGTCATACCGCTTTATCCTGATCTAACCTTGCCACAGCCGCGGCCCCATAGTGTTAGCCCATGCACGCCACTGGTGCCCGAGGATTGGCGTGTGGGATGGCTGCTGCCACTTGCTGGTCGTCAACCCGCTTCACACCCTGGCGCACATCTATCACTCCGGCAACTGGCCACGGAGGGGCATGCAGCCCAGCGCTCTGCTGCCCTAGGCCATCTTTGCCACAGCCGCGGCCCCATAATGTTAGCCCATGCACGCCACTGGTGCCCGAGGATTGGCGTGTGGGATTGCTGCTGCCACTTGCTGGTCGTCAACCCGCTTCACATCCTGGCGCACATCTATCACTCCGGCAACTGGCCACGGAGGGGNCCTGTGTTTTGGGTATAAATAGGACCTGCTGTCCATAGTTCGGGGCAGACTTGCGTAGTTTTTGTGGCAGAATGTCACACTGCCCGGATATGCATTGAAGCCTTCTACGTCACCATCTCTCTAGCTGACGTGCGCATCTCTTGTTGCAGGACGGCATGCTGCCCAGTTGCGCATCGAAGCTGTCTACACATCTCTCTAGCTATGAGGTATTCCTTGCACTCGAGTCTGAGTATCGCCAGTCTGGGGNATCTTCAGAAACTGGTGTGCATACAACATAACTACGTTTCTCCATTTTTCAGGAAACCCCCCACTCTCGTAATAACCTTATATGTCTCCTGTCGTGCTCTCAGCAGTGACACGAGAAATGTAAATATTCAGTTCCGACTTTGGCTGGTGCAGCACAACAGCTACTCCTAGTCGTAGCTTTAATTCATCAAAATCCTGATGTGGTTTAACCCCCCAAACCCGAGGTCCCTCTTCCTGAATGACATCTCGTACCAGTGCCTCAACATCATCAATCTGCTACAGCAATTGATGCTCACTTAAAATAACTGGGTAACCTATATTCACCTTAACATTTTCGCAAATTTCAACCTCAGGCCATTTTGGTACATCAAGTACCTAAATTATTTCCCTCTCATTCTGGTCAACTGTAGTCAAATTGATGTAAGAATACCTTATAAAAATTGGGAAATAAACTAAACATTCTACCAGAGACTGCAATGTGCTTATGTTGAAACTTGACCATTTCAGTGTGTTGCAGCTGAAGTTATACACACTATAATATCAAACACAGGGTTTTTCAGTAGCAGCATTGTAATAAAAATCCACAAAAAAATTTTAATATTTTCAAATCTGACATGGAACACACTACATTTGACATGNACCTTAAATGTCTTCTGTCGTGCTCTCGGCAGTGGCACAAGAAATGTAAATATTCAGTTCCGACTTTGGCTGGTGCAACACAACAGCTGATCCTAGTCGTAGCTTTGATTCTTCAAAATCCTGATGTGGTATGACCCCCCCAAACCCGAGGTCCCTCTTCCTGAATGACATCTCGTACCAGTGCCTCAACATTATCAATCTGCTACAGCAATTGATGCTCACTTAAAATAACTGGGTAACCTATATTCACCTTAAACATTTTCGCAAATTTCAACCTCAGGCGATTTTGGTACATCAAGTACCTAAATTATTTCCCTCTCATCCTGGTCAACTATAGTCAAATTGATGTAAAAGTACCTTATCAAAATTGGGAAATAAACTAAACATTCTACCAGCGACTGCAATGTGCTTATGTTGGTTGAAAATAAACTTGACCATTTGAGTGTTTTGCAATGAAGTTATACACACTATAATATCAAACACAGGGTTTACTACATTTGACATGGAACACACTACATTTGACATGGAACACACTACATTTGACGTGCGCACACAAAAAATTTATGCTCATTCAAGAAGCAGCATGACCGAACATTCATTTTCGTTGTACGAAAACAAAGATAATCAGTTGAACTTGTGATAATTTTCTATATGCAAGTGAGTAAATTTGAAACTAACACGACACTGTAAAAGCTTATACTAAATAGTATAACGTAATATAATATTTAGTTTATTCCAAAATACTTCGCTATTTATTATTCACACTTCAAATTTTTTCCGCTGAAAAAAAAAGAGATATGTGATATTCAGAGATGTCACAATTATTTCACTTAACAAATCAGCTGATTTTTCCTTATTTCAAGTGTGATGTCATTCTGATGTGCTTTAAATACATTGGCAGCAGTAGCTCTCAAAATCTGGAAACTGTACATGACATGTGATAAACTACATGTTCATAACATGAGTTACCTTTTTTTCAGAGTAGTGTTCTTGTAAATGCTTGATCTTCCCTTGTCTTGGTTTTGCACTGTGACCCAAATGTTTCCATTGCTTTTCGTGTTGTGCCGACCTATTTTTTTTATTACTAAAGAGTAATGCGCGGTCAAGATTAACTCCCCAACAAGAACTGCTACACAAATCCCGCTTCTGTAGGTGTGATGTTCGGAATGTCGGCTGCTTCTAGCAGACTTGCTGTGGAGATGCTCTGAAAAGATAGTGACGATAGGCAGGAAGTCAGATGTTATTCTCCACCCTTCAGTTAGTAACACATCTACCTGATGCACATCCTAGTACATAACAGATCTATCTACGAATACATTTTTAAAATATAAAAATGTACAATGGCTTATATTGATTTATTTAAAAAGTAATCATAATGTTTATATGGCGAAGGCAGTATTTCATTAACGGTGATCTTATTTGCAGAAGTAATTTTAAAAAGTTTACTTTCCAGTGAAGCATACCAGGTTCCTTAGAAAGAAAGATGTATTATATTTGTAGAATATTACAATAAAATGTCATATTTTCAACAAAAAATAGACTGTTTTTAAGCCACAGTTTCCACAGAAGAGAGCTGCATTCTACTGAGTTTTATGTACACGTTCGCTTTGCAGGGAATGACGGCACACAATGGATCTGGTGTTTTGGAGGTTTGCTTTTTCAGGCATCCATACAACAGTACAGTGACTAGTGTTAATTATCTGAGTCAAATAGATTCAAGAGACATTATATGTTGGAAGACGTTTGNCTGTGGAGATGCTCTGAAAAGATAGTGACGATAGGCAGGAAGTCAGATGTTATTCTCCACCCTTCAGTTAGTAACATATCTACCTGATGCACATCCTAGTGCATAACAGATCTATCTACGAATACATTTTTAAAATATAAAAATTTACAATTGCTTATATTGATTTATTTAAAAAGTAATCATGTTGTTTATATGGCGAAGGCAGTATTTGATTAACGGTGATCTTATTTACAGAAGTAATTTTAAAAAGTTTACTTTCCAGTGAAGCATACCAGGTTTCTTAGAAAGAAAGATGTATTATATTTGTAGAATATTACAATAAAATGACATATTTTCAAAAAAAAATAGACTGTTTTTAAGCCACAGTTTCCACAGAAGAGAGCTGCATTCTACTGAGTTTTATGTACATTTTCGCTTTGCAGGGAATGACTGCACACAATGGATCTGGTATTCCGGAGGTTTGCTTTTTCAGGCATCCATACAACAGTACGGTGACTAGTGTTAATTAGCTGAGTCAAATAGATTCAAGAGACATTATATGTTGGAAGAAGTTTGCTATTAATGAGCTTGTTGCTACTTCTAATTCTGTTATTAGTATTGCTCCATCTCCAGTACTGTACTCTCGNCGTTTGCTATTAATGAGCTTGTTGCTACTTCTAATTCTGTTATTAGTATTGCTCCATCTCCAGTACTGTACTCTCGACGTAAGCTTAGGTTTGAGCTTGGTGATGCTATTTGGGTTTTCAGAAAGTCAGTTGGTACTAATGGTGATGTTCGTGTATTATGTCATGTACAGTACGTGTATGTTGCTTAATAAAACAAGTGAAGCAACCCTGAAAGGCAGCAACCCAAGCCAACATTATGTTTCCTATAATAAGATGGATGCCTGGAGACCATAATGCACCCGAAGGAAAATATATCAAATTGTCCCGCCTTAAATAAAACCACATGAAATGGGAATATGCTAGTAAACTGTGCCTGAGCTCGTGCAGCTGACACAACCCCGCATAGCAGGGAAGCCCCGAGAGATGGCAGCAGAGTGCGGCTCTGCCTACAGAGGGAGGAGCTACCCCCGCCACCCCCAAGCACAGGTGAATACATGCCCCTACACCGCCGCAGAACAGCAGCTTGCCTTCACACAAGTCGTGCCAAGGCTCTCTGCTGTGTTTGCTCTCTACTGCTCTCCTCACGAGAGACCAACAGTTGGTCTCCAGCTACCAACATCAGACTTCTTCCTGCATNGTTTGCTCTCTACTGCTCTCCTCACGAGAGACCAACAGTTGGTCTCCAGCTACCAACATCAGACTTCTTCCTGCATACGCTGCAGTCCCAGAAGAGTGGTCGTCCCCCACTTAACACTCCACATTGCCATCAACACCCACACCCCATACTAAGTCCCTTCAGGACACCCACTTAGCTCCAGTTAGGGATTTGTTGTCATCACGNACCCACTTAGCTCCAGTTAGGGATTTGTTGTCATCACGGCTACCTAGTTGTTGCTCTGTGCTCTTTTGCTTACCCTTCAAGCCGACAGGCACCTTCACCTGTCTTTGTTTACCTTCGGAGAGTTAATCTGTGCTTGATATTAGTAGGGGTACGGTTGACTGTGTCTTATTTTGGAGAGAATAAAACACGTTTCGAGTTTAACCGCCATCTGCACTTTCTTGAGTGAACTGAGCTTNTGTGTCTTATTTTGGAGAGAATAAAACACGTTTCGAGTTTAACCGCCATCTGCACTTTCTTGAGTGAACTGAGCTTAGTCATCCCCTGTAAGCATCACTCCACAAAGGAGAGGCAGGGAACTCCGGATTAATACTGGTTTTGTCGATCTTAGGATAGGACTGCGGCCTGTCCCCTAAAAAGGACTCAACGTACGTCACAAGAGACAACCCATTAGACGGCCACCCGTACAGTGGACCAGGCACGTAAAGGTACCTGGTGCACACGTACGGTAGAGCCACAACCATTAGCAAGATACACGACGAAGAGGCTAGATTCCCCTTGTCAGCTAACCTACTACCTCCACAGCGTATAAACTGCTGGAGGGAGTACCAAGCCTGGCAAGGAAGGTTCTACCCCTTCCGAATCAGACTCTAGCTAGGGTTGTTGTGGCTAGCTACCCTGTTGCGGACGTGATCCGTAGCACCTATGCCGTTCACCCACAGGAGAGGTAGTAAGTGGAGCGATAGGAAGGCAGCTGCCATCCTCACTGGTAAGCAAGTGTTGATTAAATGACCTGACCTAACCTTTAGCTACCTCACCTCCCGGGAACGAGCTCATGCCGCCCGTCAACTGTCAAGGCCTCACCTCGCAGTTACCCCTAGTCATCTGTTTGGACCTCTGGTAAAGCTTCCCGGGGCCGTACACCCAGTCATCGAGATCCTCCGTCTAGGCCTACCCTTAGACCTAGGCGTCGAGCGCTTTGACGACCTAGACGTAGCTCCACCACCCAGCACCAGTGAGGCCGACAGCCTGCCAGCCGCAGCCGAACATGTCTCCCTGCCAAGTCGTCAAGCAGACTCCGTCACCACCACCCAGCCGGGCCAGGAGGCACGCCATTGGACCAGCGTCGACGAGCACCTGTCGACCGGCTGTAGGAGGCTGCTGTTCCTGTACCGCAATCGCAAACCAGCTCGAGCACAGATCGACTTCATGCCAGATCTTACAGACCCCACCGCAGTAGAGTGTGTAAACTCCTTTCACCTGTGCGCCTGATCTAGCACAAACTAAAAACACCTTCTATTGAGACGTTGATGTGTTCCTGTCCCTAGACAGTCCTGCGTCTAATGTAAAAAAACACACTTGATAAAACAATTTTTTTTNGACGTTGATGTGTTCCTGTCCCTAGACAGTCCTGCGTCTAATGTAAAAAAACACACTTGATAAAACAATTTTTTTTATTTTTAGTAGTTAAATTGGTCAGTTTCTATTCTACGAGGGTAAAGCAATTTTACTAATTAATTCTGNTTTTTTTTTATTTTTAGTAGTTAAATTGGTCAGTTTCTATTCTACGAGGGTAAAGCAATTTTACTAATTAATTCTGAATAACCATAGCATCTATTGAAATGTGGGGCATGTACTTGTGTATGATAGGTACTAATGCAGAAGAACAGGTCAGGGTGGGTGGTTCCCCATCATTCTCATAGCAGCACTCGGGGGTAGTTTACCACAGTGTCGGGGAGCATACCAGTTGCACCTGCATTTCAGTTAGGCACTGTAGCTGTTTCAGTACAGTGGTCCTGGGGCAACGTGTCCGAGACAGCTTCATATGAGCGGTGCCTGGGTGATGCCGGACGCTTTGTGTGATGCGTACTGTGTGTTGATAGGTGAGCTGGACCCAGAGAGGATTGGCTCGGGAATCCAGTATGGCGACACGAGCGCGCGCAGACTGCACCGCGAGAGCAGTCGTCGCCAACCCGACTGCATGTGCCGCATGTAGGAGCGTGCACTGTGTTCTCCTCAAGCAAAACATGAGTTGTGCTATTTTTCTCTGACTTGTATATATTATCTCGCTGCATCATGTATAGTATGTATATTTCTTTCTACAAAGGCAGTGAAATAGGACTGTGGTTTTTAGACTTTGAGTAAAATGATTGCATGTTATGCATATATTAGTTGATATTGACGTGTTTCTTGAACCAGCTATCGGCTTTTTATGACTTGTATTGTTTTTTTTTTATGCAGTTGGTTAGCCAGGGGAACTGCTTACAAAAACTGTAAATGTTTCCAAATACTTTCCAGAGTTCGTAACTACTTATGAAGGTGTTGAAAGTGTTTCAAAAGGAGGGACTCAAAACACAGAAAATGTAGTGGTTTAATCACAGATTGTGGATATCGGTTTGTTGTCAACCATGCACATGCATGATGGTAAACATGAGTTGCAGTAATTAGACATCAGTGCCACGTGCCATCACATTTTGTTCTGCAGTTGGCTGTGTAAGCGGTGAATATATTTGAGTCCCACGCACACATTTTACAAGAACACATTTACAGTTTTTGGTAGTTGGCTAGCAACATACCCTTTTTTAATGTAATTTCCTTAGTTTGAAATATGTAGTTTTCTCAATACCATTTAGCAGGGGCATCAGAACATTT
>NQII01003768.1:57225-142555 GCA_002778355.1 Clitarchus hookeri | reverse complement strand
AGGTTCTAACATGTTTTCCCCTGAATAAAAGTATTATGTTTAATGTTTATTTATAATGTTAATACGTATGAAGATATTTGAAATATTTTTTAAAAGTAAAAATAAACTGTCAAGAGTTTTCACCTTCAGTGAAAATGCTTGGTTACATGAGATTCCCAAATATTTTGAAGTACTGTTTTCCTCTACCAAAATAAAACTGGAAATGTTGCGTTTCTCTTTCATAGCCATTTCTTTGGGGATGGGGGGGAATGTTGTCTTTTTTTGGGATTATTTTAGAGGCATCTTATTTTTTGAGAAGTTTTCAAGTCACTTTTGGGTTTATTGAATTTGAGTAAATCTTAATTCGGGGCAGTTAGTATTTTATGAATTATTTTAGGGGTATTGTATTAAAAGGCATCTTGAGTTGAAAAGTTGAGCTAATTTTTCTTTAGGGTCTCTTATTTTTGGAGTAATCCAATAGGATGGAATTTTTTTAATTTAGCAAATTATAGTAGTTATTAAAAGTTTTGGCATCTATTTAGCATTTATAGCATTTGCTATTTTGACACACCTCTAATGATGATCATGCAACTCCTACAAATAAAAGTAAACTTGATACTGAGGATGGAACAGGAGGTGAAGGCAGTGTTGTATAATGTATAATGACTGTGATGACAGTGTTGATGAAGTATCTGATGAGAAGGATGATGATTCTCCCGACGTTCCCACACATTTCTCCGACTCAAATGGCCCGCCAGGGATCAATCACATGTGACGTATAAAGAAAAATGTTTCTTCCTGTGAGCGTGCTTATAACTTCTCATTTAAGTTGAATCATTTCAATACAACTCGTTCATGTTGGTGTGAATTTTAAATCTTTTTCTGCCTTGACAACGATAAAATCAAGATTTGAAATGTGCTCAATATAACATAAGCATACAAACAGGCAAATTACATAAAATATTGATCACTATACGTTACTCTTGAATCTAAGCTCCTACAACGTTGGAAAATCTTTAAATAGTCACAAGTGATAAATAAGGGCCTCGTTTTGGTTTGCACAGAGATTGTAGGAAACTTACCTATACTTTTATCCGCACATGCAAACATATCCGGGCAACTAACTGCAAGTGTGTTGAAAGGGTCTAAACCTGATTTTTTAAATGCACATTAAAATTGTCCCTGTAAATTTTACACTTGAAAATAACCTCACCTAACATGTATACACTGATATGTTTTTTTAATAGTAATTGTTCTCAATGTGTTAAATGGTAGGAACTAGTAGAGGGAGTCGAAACTGAGCGAGTAAAAGCCAATCACAAAGATGGCCAATGAGAGGGTTGTAAGAAGTGGATTGCATACGACAAAATTCAAGGGTTGTCAAATGATTGCTTGGAGCGATGGCAACATAACAGGAAGTCGAACTGTGAGTAAATTACTGTCAAGAGGGAAGGAGATTTTGGGTGTTGGATGGGATTGGAAGTGGTAGAGTTTTTGGAGGGGCGGTGTTGAGAAATAAAGATTTGTGGAATAATTACTATGCAGCAAAGGCGACATAATTCTAGTGCAATGAAAGCTACGTAAATGTGTGTTATGAGGTTCTCTTTAATTTAAGTAAGTATTACGTTTTTATAAAAATGGTTTTGCTCGATTTGAATAAAAATTTGTTATTCTATGGCAATAAAATTTTTGATTACCTGATTTTTCAGTGTTATGGTTACCCAAGGTTATACTGTCTCAAGGTCATACCCTAAGTTCACCCTCAAGTCACTTATATCCGATGTAGTGACGATCCGAAGTAACTCAACTTGCTCAGCGCTCCATGCTCTGAACTCTGTGCCTAGAGCCTTAAAATTGTACTATTGGACTTCAGTTATAATGGTCTCTAAATAACATGTTTCCAAATTAGTGCTCAAATCTTCGCAGTTATGCTATGAACAAGATTGTACCACCACCGGTTCAGATGTACCACATGTCAATGATGCCTTAGTGTGACCAGAGGGGATCCTTAATGATTTAAGTAATAAACTTTCTTGTTATTACCGGACATTATCAAATAGTTGAAGAAAAAGCAAAATACTGTATTATACCACACCCGACAAGGTATTTTCTTCTGAACAGTGCATGCGAACGAATTTTGGAAGCAAACGGGTGCTTCCACCAAAATCTGTATTTAGTATTTCCACTTGTGCGGTTTCATGCATTTACAACAAGCATTTTCAAAAGTATGTAAATAACATACCTATTTTATATTGTGACAGTAAACCAGTTTCAATCAATTGGTACGAGATATATTTCCTGTTTGTAAGTGCCTCATTATTTCAATATTTAACAGGAATATAAATATTAATTTAATATATATTAGCATGTATGCCGTGTACGCACAAGTGATTACTATATCAAGTTTGCAATCACAGCACCCAAGTGTTTTCGCTCACTCATATTGTTTCATTTTTGCTGTGGTTTATCATTGGGTCACAATGGCATAGCAGGTGCAGGGTACGCACCACCCCGTTAAATTCAAGAGTGGAACAAGAAGCCCAGTAATTTCTGTTCACTGAAATGCTCTTTCCTGAAATTATTAATAGTGTGTGTGCGCTTCAAATTATCCCCATGGTCTATGTCACTCCATGGAGTTTTCTTATGTTGAAAAGACTCAATAATCATCTACATTCCACCATAAACAAGGAAAGGCTGAACAATTTGCCATTTTACACCTGTTCGGATAGGGTTGACATTGGTGAGATGTGTGGTTTGTAAAGTGACTACCTGTTGCAGTGTTTGGGAAGTAAATATTTTGTTTAAATTTAATTTTTTCCAGTAACTCAGTGTGAAAATACATTTATTTTTAGTAATAGTATCTTCATTTCTGGGTTTAGAAAAAATATTTTATCTTATACACTGCATGCGTTTATCGAGCCTAAATTACACTCTCGCTCTGTTTCAAATGTTTGAATGTCCATAAAATTTGAGATAAGGTATCCTTCAGACAATATTAGAGGGGTACGATTTCATAAATTTTGTGGCTAGGAAGTAACGAACAATATCTTCCATATTTTAAACACATTTGTAGTAAATCAATTCTTCTGCTAAAAACACATCTCTTGAATCAACCAAACAAAACCAGTCATTTTCTTGCAGTTCACAGTAATTTTCAGCACTGTCTCAACTCAATTAATTAGCAGTCTAGTAATTGGACTTGAAATACGTCCTGGGTACCGCAGATTATTACTGCTCTGTGGCGCGGTGCAAGTCTGCACCTGGCAATCATCGAAATGTCATCAAGATTATCCTTCGCTCAAAATAGTCGCACACATCACTAGTATATCAAAGCAAATGGTTTCGCCTGAAAATGTAACGCAATACATTATAACAAGGAATTATTGTTTGCAAAGATATTTTCTTTTTTAAGTAAAGACTGTCTTTTCCTGTAAAGGTTTTGTTACCAAATAACTGTTTTTAAACACATGTTTCTAAAACAGTATTTAGACGATAAAAGTAAAGAGAAGTTTACCGTTATGCATATTTCTGCTGGAGGTGTGACATGCCACGAGACAAAGGCTTTTCATGTTTAAACACCATGTGCCCTACGGTTGTACATATTTGTGTTATGCTGAGACTGTACCTGTCAACCTTGACAAGAGTCCCATTATCTACTGATGTCACCCAGCTGGCTGCAGAGAGGAAGGCTTCGCTGGGAAGCAAAAATAGCTCAAGTTACGAATATATAACACCCACTGAATTGTATCACATTATCACAGTCGAAGATCACAAATGTCAACCAAGTGTCTAGGCATGTGGCAGAGTTATTGTTTTCGTTCCGGTGCAACTTCATTGGTTTAGTAACGTAAATTATTGATTTGCGAGACATGAAAGGTAATTATTAGGTGCGGATATTTGTTGTTTATAACCTAAAAGCTCCACGACTCGACTTGCACGTTTAATAGCGCAATGTCTGCTGTAAATAAACTCTACTCGAGTGACGAGTATCTTTGTTGATTCGACTTGATTTTTTGAGACTTGACCCATCACTAATTTATTGTCTATTCTAAATAAGAGGGTTTTCAAAAGTGCTCACTTTACTGTGAATAGTCTACATAAACTGTTTTTGAGATGTTATATTCTTTATTTAAACTAGTTGAGGTGCAATGTTCTTTTAATGTATTATTTACAGCATTACTAATACAGTAGTACTTTTTTTTTAAATCCCATTTTTATTGTGTTTATTAGCTAAACTTTAATCACAGATAATGTACAGCTCTAATTAAAAACTCAAAATCAAGTCTAATATAAGTGCCGCCCAAATCTCTTCACTCGCTTGCCCAAGCCTAATAAGTAGGGATCTCGCTCAAGACTCTCGAGACTGATCTCACGGAGCTCGAATTTCTCGCAAGTGTCTTGAGATGGATGTTCTAACGTACTGCCATCTAGGTAAGTTTCTGAGAACCAGTTGCAATGCACTGAATACGTCACAGCCAACTGAACTACCGCACAATATATAATCTAAATGCCAGTAACTTCAACACCAGCTTACAAAAAACCATGTACTGGAAAAAAGTTTGCTGGAAAGTCGCAAATTGTTTGAAAATCCCAGGGATGCAGTAGAATGTGCGATACATAATATACGAATACACATTACATAGGAATATGACAAACAAAGGAAAGTAAACCTCGTCAAGATAGGCAGATTAAACATTAAAATTTTTATTCAAAAATGTTTTCCTGGCGATCTTTTCATGCAGTTTACTTCTCTGCTTATTAGTAGTCTGGCCCGTCTTTGAGAACATGCGCTCACTGGAACCGACGTGACCAGTACGCAAAAATATTTCTCTGCGAGTACTGCCAAGGCTGGGGATCCCCTTTGGTAGCGTAATCAAACTGTTTAGAGGTACAGGGCAGGAACTTGTCTGCCAGATATCACTACTTCCACTGCTGCATCTGTTGAGCTCACTATTTCTGGCTGTCGTCATGAGATGATGTGCCAGCTGTCAAACACAATACTTGTGCACATCCGTATGTCAAAATTTGCATTTCAACTGTTGTGCTCTGCATTGATGAATGGCTGAGTTTTAAATCGTGAATCTAGAATCGTAGCACGTGAACACAAGGCACGACTTTCATTATAGCTCATCGTTGCTGTGTAGATCAGCCTGGAGTTGATGAGCTGCGTTGGTTACCCATTTGCCCCATGACAGCCTCTTGAGGCTGTGTTATGATTGGAATCATCTTTGATATGGATTAATGCCACTCTGTTGACAGTTATGCTCTCAAATGGTTGAAACTGTTTGAGAGCTTCATCTAACATATCCCATTCTTCCTGCTCCTTCAACCTACTGAGCATATGAAATGTGCTGTTTCATCTTGTCGCTACCTCTTGAATTAGCTTGTGTCTCTGCAAGCTTTTCTTTAGCTTTACAGTTTGTCATAAAGAAGCGAACCAATTTTCTCAAATGGATGATAGTAGATTGCTTACAAGAGTCTGGTGTACCATCAAATTGAGTGAGTGTGCTGCACACGGCAGATGTTGTACCCTCAAACCTCCACTCTGAATTAATTGCATAGTGGCCATCATGTAGCAGAATTGTCAGTGACAACACTAACCACTTTCCCCTCTAGCTTCCAAGTTTTAATGATATCATCCAATTTCTCACTGACGTTAAGGGCCGTATGAGCCTTGGGAAACAGAGTGTGTCCAGTCCTCGTCCAGATGGTAACATGTCAGTAGTCAGAGAGAGCCAGACCGAAACCGAATCGGATGTTTCCTTTTGAACGTTCACGAGGTGGTTATTTTTCATAGTCCTCTTCAACAAGTTCACGTATTTTTTTCCGGTATGAAATATTCCGATGACGACACAAATTTTTTAAATACTACGTTCACAACGATAGACAGTGATTGGAAGTCGTTTGTAACTATCTGTACTAACGCTGCATCTATCTCTTGCTGACGTGGGTTACTATCCGCAAGAAAAAGAAAGCTATCATTGCATTTTATGGCCTATGAGACTGACTTGGAACTAAGTTATTATGGCATTTTATGGCTTATGAGACTGACTTGAACAGTTGTTATGCCATATCGGCCTGTTGCCATCAGATTGGAGGTGCTTGAATGTTTGCATTAGTATAGTTAGGGCTGCGTAATCCATGAAATGTGTGCAGAAGGGTGTTGAAGATTAGGTGGAATGATTGGATTATAAATACATACGTAAATAGGTGAGAAGAGACGTTTATGGCAATATTTGGTTCAAAGAAGGTATTGCTATAAGCCACACACCGAGACATGCAGAGTTGATTCAGCTAATATTTGGAGGAAGCGTGTGGAGTAAACATGGTGGAGGTCGACCAAGACTCTCATATGATAAGCAGATTAGTGCAGATGTGAGGTGCAGCAGCTATGTAGCAATTAAGAGGCCAGCGTAGGATACGTTACCTTGGAGAGCTGCATCACACCAGTCTTTATGACTGAGTACCCAAACAACAAATGCATGTCCCCTACAAAGCTAGGCAACAACCTTCTTTCCCTAGTAATTGCAGTGTGCTACCCACATTACACTGCAACAGCTATCTGATGGCAACCAGCCATCAAGAATTCAACACACTTTGTTATGAGAATTCATTTATACAATATATCACAAATATTGCCCATACAGCTCACAAGGTGCTTCGTAATAAAATACCGCCCATGGTGGGTTTTACACTAATTCAATACTTCCGTTTACATGCACCAGCTTGTTTCACGATTGTACAAACTGTGAGCATAACTCTACTAGAATAATTTCTAACAGTCTACACTGGCTTTCGCAACTAATGTGAGTGGTAAGGACTACATCATATAGTTACGAATTTAACTACATATATATTACCTTCTCGCACATGAACATGTTTACCCTCTTCTCTTCAATCGACTGCAGTGTAACTGTGTACTGGCCAAAGCGGTGGCCACTGCGCTCGAGCAACGAATTGCCATATCTGCTGTGCAGGTTATGGCATACTCGTAGGCGATGAAGTAACTCTCGAGCCTATGTTCTTGGCCAGTCTCGAAACCTCTTCAACTTTTTGGGCTCCATGTCCCATCCCTACTAAATGTCAGACCCCTCATGTATGAAAATTTTTGGGAGACCACTGAATACTGATTGGCTTAATGGCACCATATCAACCAATTGGATATTATGGGGGGNGGGGGGGGGAACAAGTGTTACTGTTTTGTCATTAAATAAGCAACAAAATGCTAACAAAACCAGTTTCAAAATAATGGGAAATGCTAAAAAATCTCTTCTCAAAATGCTATTTTTACATACCTTAGTAACCGTTTAAAACAAAATTACTCTCATGAAATTAATTTAGTAAAACTTTGTACCGCATTGGAATTAAAAAAAACTGCCTAGGAACATGATGATAGCATCTACTTTGTAGTTAATCACTTATTATGGAATCCTGGTATTAAAATATACTAACAAAATAGCTTACACGTGACAACCGAAGTTGTGTGCGCTTTCTCATAATGGCGTACATGTGAATCCATCTTAATATAAGTTCATACAAAATGACAATGTTTAAACACAGTGGACCACGAAAAAACGAAGCATGCAGGATAACAAGACCTGAGAAATATCGTCCATAACACCAACATGCAAGTTTTTATAAAACAACAACCTAAAGAAGTCATTAAAAACAACTTATTCAAGTAAATTTATGATTAAATATTTACTTTGGAAACTTAAATTCTTGAAATTGAGCAAAATTTAATTCTTATTAATATTCGTGTTCCCTGATCGGCCTAGCCATGTTCAATCTTTCAGTTGAAATTACCACAGCCGATTTATTTGCGACAAATTTTTCCGAGCATTACTTGGCAAGTCTTTCCCAAACCTTTACCATTCTAACCAAACACACAGCCGATAGTGTCCGATAATAATCACGCCCGTCAAAATACTGAAATGACTAACCTCGTTCAATTTATAATAACAAGGCCATATGTATTTTAAGTGTCCGAGATTGTGCGATTCGTTCTCATTACCACCAACCTGAGTGCAGTAAACACGTACGAAGGATAATACGAGCTGGTTTCACACTGTCGCCAACCTATGAATGCAGTAAAGACGTAGGAAGAAGAAGAATGACATTATATAATAACACAAGAAACTGATGCAGAATGTTAACAATACTATTGATAGCACCAGTCATCAATTTTCCGTGATGTTTTGCATTCACGTAGCATTCAAAAACGAATGATGTGCGCAATCTTTGGCAAACGTATAAATGAAAAATACAGTAAAACGTAAATAACTGGAACAAATCATCGAAAAGCCACTGATAAACAATTGTTCAGAACATATTTTGGCTTTTGGGCAAAATATATGATTGATGGATGCAGTAAATTTATGTTTTAAGGGTTTTAGCATGCCCCCCTTTTTTTACACTGTTTATATAGTTTATACCGCTACGGTAGACTGAATCGCAGCAACAATATTTCACTGCATACACAATTCATTACACTTCTTACCTGAAACTGCTGAAATTCAAGTATAATGTGCATAGCAAGTTTATGACGTTCAATATGCAAACTTTACGTTTTTTCCCCTAGAATACAATACTGCAAATAACTTGGAATAAGCCCCCCCGAGTGCTGTGCCCTACACTGCTCCACTGGGAGGTAAGCAGTCTGTGCTCCAGATGCCTAAAAGGATGAAACAACCGAAGATACTGGCTACTTGAAAGGAAATGTTGAAGGTAAAGGAACCATAAAATGTGAATGCTTTATTAACTTTATTCAGAAAATACAAGTCTGGCACTTTGCAAATATTCTGGTTACATACTAGTGTGTAATTTATAACTTGAGCAAAACTATAAAAACAAAGATACAATGGTTTTGATAAATGATCCTTGTGAAATGTACATTATTCCAATACACATTTTAAAGTTTTTTTTCATTTTTTTATAATGCCCAGAAAAAAAACTAACTGAGCTTTTTTTCTCTCACTAGTTCACATCCAAATAATTTCTCTTTTCTTACTGCAACACAGTCAATCACTCAACTATGATACATTTATTCTAACGCACAAGTACATATTTATATAAAAGAATTTATTGAAACTCAACACAATCACAGACAATCTTAGCTTCATTCTTTGCTTACTATTGACAAATCAAGATTATATTTAAGTAGGGTGATACTTTGATATGATATACAAAACATGCTATCCTGTAGAAATAAAACCACCAGGTGATGGCAATTTATGGATCATTCCTACAATTTTATAACACAGTTTCAAAGGCACAATCCCTCCTCACGTACGTACGCGCACACCAACCAATGCAGCAATTCCTGCAAATACTCTAACGTATAAAGACTCTGTAACACCTTGGTGAATAGTCGCATTAAACTGTACCACAGATCAGGTCATATTTAACACATTATGATCCAGAAAAAAAAAAAAAACAAAATTAACAGTTTCAGCAAAAAGAATACATAATTAAATGGGTGGAAAAGGGAGTTCTTAAGAAGTAGCGGCCAGTGCTTAACAGCAAAGTCTTTTAGCACGGGTGAGAATGAAATAAAATGAGAATGGAGCAACAGCAGCAGAAGAATGCCAATGGCAGGGGAAACCAGAGTGGACGAGATAACCCATCAGCCAATGGCAATGTCCACTGTGCTGGTGGGCCCCGTGGGAATCTAACCCGGTCCATCTTCGTGAGAGGCTAGCAGTATTACAACACTACCCTACCCTATAAAAGGAAAAGAAACAGTTTCTGTCCACAACTATGCAAATAAAACACAGGAGTTACAAAAACTGTTACAGTTTATTAATATTTAACTCGAATAAACAGTAATGCGAAATACAATAATAATCACAAAGAACAACTATGTTCCGTGTGTTTTAACAGGGACGATATGTAGAATCAGAACTAGCAGACAAGTTGCACGTGTCAACATGTAATCAACAATTTGCAAAGATATTAATTACATTTCTGTGTAACATAACTATGGTTATTACCCGAGCATGAAGCTGCACGTAAAGATATATTTGTTCCTGAACTGAAATTACCATCTCAGGTACCACTCATTACATGAGACTAACTAGTCATTGCGTGCAGTACTTACAAGAAATAAGTTTTACCTATCCACACAGCGAAACCCCTTATTTACACTTTTCAATGGGACAAAGGGAAAAAGTGTAAATGGCAGGAAAATGTAAATTGAGGGAAAGTTCTAGAATTTTGTCTTGGTACATACCTAATTTTCTGTATCTCTCGTTTATTTGCAGTAAACACTGCCCAGTTACAAAATATTTAAAATACAACAAATACTGTATAACACCATTCTTCAACCCACACCCAGAATAAAATATGCCAGATTTTGAATAATGTTAAATAAAGCTTCATCCAATAATAAAGCCAATGTAAATTAACAATCAAGGTCAGGCGTCAACTTTGACATTAAAATTACGTCAGATTTTGTCAAAATAAATAAAGCATGATCCACTACTAATCAATATAATTTTTAGTTTGTCTGCAACCAAAATAGTTTTTAAACTTTTACGTTCTCCATCACTTTCCACAAAATAAAATTATAAAGTTAAAAAAAGAGTAAGTAAGATGTTATGTTTAAATTAAAATAACATACTGCAGACATATTTGTATACCAGACTTCCGTTAGATAAAGGTTAACCTTTTAGGAAATTTCAATAGAATAAGACACAGGCTAAGAACAAACCATTTTTTTGTGGATACGTACAGCATTCGCAGTGTTACCAACAGCGCTTTTGAATGGATAACTATTCACAAGCCACCATCTTGCTTTGAGGCACATTCCAGGGTGTGCGCATGCACTAAGCTACCAGATGTTATTCCATTGAACATCTCTATACGCAATTCAAAAATTAATTTCATCATTACGAACTTATGGTTGTTATCTGTGACTGAGAAACAAACATGTAAATAAACAGTTTGTACGTGTTTTGCAAGGTGTTAATAGCGAGAATATAACACATTTTGTGGTGCTATTTGAAGGGGCGTGTTACATTACTTCTAATGGTGCAAAAATGGGACCTGAAGAAAATAGTGCAACCGCAGGAAAACGTAAAATACTGAGAATGTAAATAAGAAGTTTCGCTGCATATAGTTTCAATACTGATGAAAAACATACTGTCCGCTACTTTCTGCAGCATATAGAGCACATTAACTTTAGACACCAAGATGTTGGAGCAGCAACACAACTCACCAAAAACCACACCTGAAATTCTTTCTCTAATCAAAACACTTTTGACTAAACTACTGGCAATATACGTATTACCTCCATAATCATATGCTACAAATTATAACTAACAAACAAATTGAATATACTCTATATTTACACTAATTGGGAGAATGCTGTTAGTTTTGGCCAGTGTTTGGCCTGCATATAGATTAATTTTATGGAATAAATAAAACAAAAATAATATGCATGGCAATTGCTAGCCAAAACAGCCTTTTCCCAATTTCCTCAAATATAAGACATTTCTAAGGGACTCAAATACTCCCTCCAGCAATATTTCTAAGGGACTCAAATACTCCCTCCAGCTATGTCCCAAAAATTAAACCACCAGTTTACTTTTCAACACAACCTGTGTTTTCTATTGTCATGATTTTGAATAACACAGCACGGAGATGCAACCAACTCCTCCCACCTGAACCTTTATTCAGTATTCCAAGGCAATCCAGCTGCCCAATTAACAATTTTATTATCTAGCCAATGATTTGAAGGTAAATAAAGAATCTAATTTTACTTTACCTACATTAGTGTAATATTCAGACGCCCTATAAATTTTCTCTGCAATAAATCTGCAGTCAGCACAATATGCTTTATCATGTAAGCTTCAAACTTTCACCAAAATTTATTTCCTTTCAATAATTTTTTTTTTTAATTTGGAAAGTATTCATAATTGTCTTAGAAACATCTCTGTTTATAAAACAACATGCAGCTGTTCCCTTGGAAGAAATAATTAATATCTGCAAACTAGTAGCTCAACTACTTACACAACTTGCGTGTCTCACTGGAACTTGATTAACAATTTTTCCCATATTTCTTAAACTGGAGTCATTCTTAGCAGGATATTTGCACATTTAATACCACTGAAAGATCTAACTAGAAAATATGTACATAACAATATCTTTTTTCCCTTTAAAGTTCTCTCCAATTTATTGCTAACATTTTAAAATACAAACCTATCATCCTAACACTATAATGCAGCTCTATATAAATATATTTATCTTTCTATAAAATTTGTATAAAATGTGCTGTTTATTATAAAAGTTATGATTATCAACTATAAATAAATTAGATGAAAAAGTGACAATAAAACAATTCAAACATGAACATGGCACTCAAGCACACACAAACACTACTCTCTAAGGCACAAAAACATTTTAAATTAACAATCACTAAAAATAAAATACTGTAATACGCTACAGCATATTGCAAGTGACAAATTTGAGTGCACTCAGAAAATGGGGAGCGTTGACTGTCCAAAATTAGTGTTTTGCCCACCATTCTACTTCTTGTACAGAAACCATTGCACTTGGTGCAAACTAGCATTATGAATTAAGTTTTCACAACTTAGAAATATGAGCACGCAATGCAAACACTGACTGAAAACTTCTATACTCCAACTTTACAAATCTGAATGTGACTAATTTCACTAAACAGAATATAAAACAACAAAAAGCAATCACGACAATGCAAACTAAATCAGCCCTATAAAAAACTAATTTATATTGTAGCCTTTATAAGATATTGTAACTCTAGCTCTCTGATGTCTAAAAAAGCAGCAAGAGAAATACAAAATTCTGAACTTGCTAACTATCGCACAACAAACAAAACTAAACTTCTGCTGTGCACAAATTAAAATCTTACGTTAAGTGTTTAAAAAATTTCTACCATCAATATACACAAACTTGTGAGACACAAATATCCAATAAAAACTTTTAAAATGGTCTTTGGTCCACAGTTCCAGTCATATTTTGTTCAATCACATTTATGCTGTCCCTTTTTTAAAAAGAAAAGAAAAAGTAAAACATTTACTATGGCTCTGTGCCAAAGACGGAATTAGTTACTAGAAGGGAGATCAACTAACGTCTTTTGCCAGAATAGTGTACCAGTGATGCATTATCTTAAGGGAAAATTGTCTAAAAATAACCATTCTGAATCTTCCTTTGCAATTCTCCACAAAACAGGCATACTGAAAAATTTACTATTTTCTTTCTAAGAACCGAAGGCAGCATCCTGGACGGCAAACATTTGCGCTTAAAAATATAGTCTTTATGGCAGAAATTTTTTCCAATTACAGTGAAATCTACAGACATCAAGTATCAACTATAAAAATATGCACATTAATTTGAACTGTGAATTTCTTTGTATGTGGCACTGTCATTTCAAGCGAGATGAACTAACCACTGGCATGGATCTATGAAGCATGCAGAACTCCAGGGCGCTCTCAGTAAACGTATGGGATGACCTTGTACTCCACCTCACCGCAGTAGCGCTTCCAGTCTGAGCCATACCGGTGTGCGCAGCGTGCCCCATCCCGAGACGCACGGTGAAGCAGCACACCCACCACACACAGCGACAAGGCATACGGCAGAGCGAGAGAGAGACCTGCAACAAATACCACACAGTTGCTAGAGCCACATACACACACTACCCACACGTGACCCACTTTCTTTGTTTTATTAATACAGTATAGCAAAAATATGGAAACAACAGGGAGATGAGATTGGGAGAGGAGAAAATGGCATATAATAGATATAGGTGCAACGATTACCGGCCCGACCGGAAAAGTTAGTAATCAAAATAGCTGTACACGAAATACAAGTTACTTTAAATTTTACAGACCTCGCAGAAAAATAAAACCATTTGTATTTGTTTGTAAATTTGTTATTTTACAGAAGGCATTCTAAAAATACCGGTAGTCCACCCAGCCATTATAGCACTTCCCCTCCATCATTTTTGTTCCTCCAACCATAGCCAAGCGGCTGTGTGGAGAAACAGAGTGTGAAGAAGAGAAGGAAAACGAGGGGGAGGAAGTGGAAGGAGAGTACGCCGAGCAAGCTTGCCTGGTGCTGGATGGCTGAGGGTACAGGAGGAAGAGGCGGGGCTGGATGTGATACAAAGTGGAACTATCAAGGACACGCAGGCGACCCACACGCGTTTAAACACATGAACTATTCATTTTTTTTTTTTTACTTCTTAAAAAACTATGTTAGATGTCAAAATATCAATTTTTCTCGATTCCAATTGCAAAACCTTTTACTCGATTCCGATACCATAAATTAGGATATAGGGATTATAAACATATGCCTAGTCAATGTATCCTTTTGCAATTTTGTTTTATAGATTAATGAACAGACAGAAATATGAAGACAATTACAGGAAAGACTTTCTGGTCTCCTAAGTAAAGTTGATTCCATACATTAGTGTAAAATTCAGACTTAACTAATTACGCCTAACAACTTCATATATTAAAAACTGAAAAAAATAGTATTTTAATCATTTTTTTAAAAATAAATCTATGATTTATTTTAAATGAATATTTGGTAGTACTATAAATAAAAGTTAAACAAAAGTTTTCGAATTCTCAATGCAATATTTTAAGTCAACTTATGAAGCTGGAAAAACCATTATGTAAACAAATATTGTTGCTATTTAGTGATGAAATTTAAATACAAATAACCTTTCATTTAGCATTGCTAAATCCAGTAAAAAAATTAAATTAACACAAATTTTTCATAAAATAAAAATAATTAAATAAGAGAAATAAACAATTATTATCATTCACAAATTTTTTGTGTAAGAAGACTAGCATCTTAACCCTTTCCATTTTTGGTCACATATTAACCCCACTGAGCTGAAAAGTCTCTCTTTCCAGGACAGCAGCACACAATATTTTTGGCAACTTGTAATTAATACATTTACTTGCTCTGAACTGAAAAGTGCATCTTTCAGAACCAGTTGTAATATATGGACTAAGTAAGGAAGATGACGATAGCCTGACATTTCTAAGGTAGCAACGACATTTCTTCCATTGTCCCTCAAGACTGCAACCACCTCTTCCACTCAGTAAATGTTTTCTTTAAAAATTAAAAAAGATTCAATGCTGTGAGACTAACCTCGGGAATAGGCACCTCAATACAAACATGGTGAAAAACAAAGTCATCAGTGGCAAAATGTGCTGTAAGACCAAGATAATCATCATTTGAAGTCTATGTTCATAAATCAGTTGTAAAACTGACATGTTCTGCATGTTTCAGAAATTCTCGAGTTTCCTCTATTGTCTTCCCATATAGTTCTGGAATAACCTTTCCAGCAATGGTATTTCTAGATGGTAGTGTGTATCATGGTTCAAGGTGTGTCATTAAATTCCTAAATCCCCTGTTCTAAACATAAACATTACTAAAAGGACAATTATCCCAACATAACATTTTCGCTATATTATTTGTAATGGCTGTAGCTCGTGGATCACCTGGCTTAAATGACGTTTTCTTCTCCCAGAGAATTGTCAATGTCTGCTGATTACGTTCTTCTTTGAATTTTTTTATGTAAACCTACTGAAGAAGAACATGCTTCTTCTGGAAATCTTAAGTTGCAGGGAGCACTGGACGACTTNTACAAAATGGGCTTGAAAGTAGATTTTTAGCAGGGCTTCAAGAAAGTCTCTTCCAGTCGTGAACCGACTATACTTGTGTTTACTTAAGTGATTTCTCATGTTACTAGTTGTGCAACTAACCGCACCTCGTGAAATTTTTGCCAACTCCAAAACATGTCATTCGTGTCATTTTCATCAACTCAACATCGCTAGACATTTTCTTCACGCCTAAGTAAATAAAATCCTCAGTACATCAAAAACTTTATAACACTACCCACGTGTACACTTTTAGAACAAAGACGGAAACACCTTCAAGCATAGATAAAGATGTTAGTTGCATACACCACTAGGACAAAATTAAGGGTCTGAAATATTTGATAAAGGTAAACACAAAAAAAATTGCTTCAAATGTTCAAGCAAAACTACTACAACCTACACCTTGCAAACACTAATCATATCACCATACTGCAATTATCCGTGCTGTAAAAAAAATTATCTGTGAAAGGTATATATCTTTATTATTCTTAAGCGGATGCGCTCTTATTTTCAAAACCGAAAATATATAATGCCCGCTGCCTGCATGTAGCTACGACTTTTTGTCTGCAAATGTCCTTGGCAACTCAACCAAAACAGTTTTCAAGTAACACATTTAGACTATTTGCATTAAAAATTACAAGTTGTAGTTTATTATTATTTTAAACAAGGAAAATAGGCAGAATTAATTTTTAAATATTGCACCCGAGTATACAATAAATTATTAGAACTGGTTGGCAGAGTACGATCTTAACTGTTGTCAGTACTGCTGCCAAATTAATAAAAATGTAATGGCTATGTTTATTTTCACGTGAGTCTCATTTTCCTATTTAGCCAACGACACAGAAGCTTATAATTGTTATTCTACCGCAAATAGAAAACTTAAAAAATGTTTTTAATTGCGGTGTTTTGTTTTTAAACAATTTCTAACGTTCAGTAACCAGTGTTTTGTTTTGCTGTGGCTCGTAAAATTGATACGGTAAAGACTAATTTTATTTTGTTAACTTATACGTAATAGTCTCAATTTCCTATTTAGATAACAACACAGGAATTTACCACAAATAGTAAGTACATTTTCTTACGTGGATTAGCATACATTTTCAGTTTGCCGCTACCCCTAAATACGCTATGGTTAAAGCTAACTTAATTTCGTGATAACTTATAAGTCTTGAGAATCTCAACTTACTATTCAGATGACACAGGAACTTATATTTGTTCTACCATAAATATTAAGTACATTTTCTTACGTACATAAGCATAGAGTTGTGGTTTGCCGAGACTTGAGGTAGTCAGACACCAGATTCTCACGATTCTCATAATGCAAAGGAATCTGGTGAATAGAGGAATCAAAGAATCAAATTTGACATCCCTAGTTAAAACATTAAGGCGGACTGTTATGTTGACAAATTTTTGGGAACATGGTTTAGGGGGAAAATTTTTTTAATACCAATATCTTGTAAAAATGTATGGCCTATACACGCAGAAATACGGTATTCTCAACTTTAAAAGAGAAAACCAACGAGCAATTATACTACCACCGTCTCATGAACCTACAAGGTTCCCGCACATTGTATAAAATCCCCACACAATCGTGAACATTTCCAGAGCGAGAAAAAATTTATGTACAATTCCTTGGGGTGCCACTTTTATGGTAAATAAAATGAGATGACTGTGTGACTAAAATTTCACAATTTCGCCAAATTTTATAGCAAAAAAAGCACGTGGTGTTATTAGAATGTACATCTGTGGTTTCTCTAACATATTCATTCCAACCGAAATGAAACTTGTTGATCACTAATTTTAATAAGCACAATTATTTCAGTAAAAACTTAACAAAACATTTAACTCATTATGTAAAGCACATTGTCACACATGTTGAAGCTTTCACTTTGAAACGCCCGTGAACGATTAAAAACTAGGGATGGGTCGGTTTGGTTCTTCGGTTCCAATTTATACCGGTTCTTGAGGTTTGACTCGGAACCGCTTTTAGGTTAACAACAATTTCTCGGTTCTTGATTCTACACAGCAANCGCTTTTAGGTTAACAACAATTACTCGGTTCTTGGTTCTACACAGCAATGGCAAAACTCTGTTGTTACAAAAATAACTATGGTATTTATTCATGTATAGCGCGCCCCTTCTTCCCAACACAAAGGAAAAAATTTCTGGGGTGCCTGCTTTACACGGAAAAACAATTAAGGAGTGGCAGTCGTAAACTGTTCGCCGGTGTTTGGAGGGAAGTGTATGGGAACAGTCTGTTATCTCATCTCTCGCTCTTACATCAACACTCCTCTCCCTTCTCTCTCTCTCTCTCTCTCTTAACTCTCAGCCCTCCGCCGCTGTAAACAACACTGCTAGCCGATTGATACATTCCTCCAAGCCTTCTTTGTTTAGTACGATGGCCGCGGGCCTTGAGTAAGAGAGAAAGAAGAGACGGTTTTTTTTTCGAGGTGTCACATTCCAGCACAGCAAAAAAAAACCAGCAAGTCACTGTGTAAAAGAGGGGGGAAAAAAAAAGGGACGCCCAGACACCATAAAAGATAAGAAATCCGACACCCACCCAGCTGTTGACCTTCTTTTACCAAACTTTTGTAGGTTAGATTACCTTTACATACAGCATGCCACAATGTTTCAGTTTGAGGGCCATCAGTTATTTANATCAACACTCCTCTCCCTTCTCTCTCTCTCTCTCTCTTAACTCTCAGCCCTCCGCCGCTGTAAACAACACTGCTAGCCGATTGATACATTCCTCCAAGCCTTCTTTGTTTAGTACGATGGCCGCGGGCCTTGAGTAAGAGAGAAAGAAGAGACGGTTTTTTTTTCGAGGTGTCACATTACAGCACAGCAAAAAAAAACCAGCAAGTCACTGTGTAAAAGAGGGGGAAAAAAAAAAGGGACGCCCAGACACCATAAAAGATAAGAAATCCGGACACCCACCCAGCTGTTGACCTTCTTTTAACAAACTTTTGTAGGTTAGATTACCTTTACATACAGCATGCCACAATGTTTCAGTTTGAGGGCCATCAGTTATTTAATTAAAGTATTTTCCAAACATATCACAATCACCACATATTAATGTAAAAAAAGAATAATTTTTTACACATATTTACTAACCTTAAATAAATTTAATACAACAAGGTTATCTGTATACATTAAAACTTATCTTCACACTTTGTTATTGTTCAATTCTTCCATATAACGGTTAAATAAAACATTTTATGAATTTTACCTGCATTGGTTTAATAAAGTTGCAAGCAAAAGGCAAGTATTCAAAATACATAGAACCGAATACTGGAACCGATGTTTAAATTGTAGAATCGGCACCGGAATCGACATTTTTGGTTATTCGACCCATCCCTATTAAAAACCTTTACTATTTTTGGCATTCTTAAACAATTTTGCAAAGTAAGCAGCAGACAAATTATTATTGTCACATAATTGCTATCAAGAATCTAACCACAAAGTATGGAAGACGAGTAAAACTTAACAGTATTTACAAATGCCATGCAAGTGTTTAGTGCGTAATTATTACATTTACGCAAAAAAATATTTATCTATGTAACTATCTATTTTTAAAATATCACCAACAGTTTGGTTAGAATTGTTTGTTAAAAAAACAAAAAAAAGTACAATTGTGATAGCTATGATTCTAGCGTAAACATGCACTTCCGCTTTACAAATTGTATGTACAGCGATATTTCAACCTGCAAGCAATCAATTTAGGGATAGTTGTCATTTAAGAACATTTACGTTGGTGGCACTGTCTTCAAAGTGAGATTAACGCAAATAGTTTATTTCTATCAGCACATATGTGAAGTAAAACACATACAAATATGCAAATCTAAATGTTTATAATAGTTTTCACATTGTAAATGTGGATACACTTAAATGGGTAATTTCGTTGTTTTGTGATTACAGGAATTATTACAGAATTTTGTGAATAAATGTAATTTCTTCACATTTTGTATTATTTTGCAGTTTGCGAAAATTTCTAGGCCCAAACAATTCTTAATTTTAATGGCAAGTAGACACCATGTAATTTGAATATTTCATCCTATAAGTTGTTAAAAATGCCAAAATTAAACAAGAGAAAAACATTAAGAGATTTCAAACATACCCTTCAGTTTTATTCAGAAGAAATGTATATTGAAATAAATAAATTTTCCAGTAACAAATCTGTCTATTTTCCTGCAAGAAGTTTGACAAGGGGAGGTCAAAGACTAATTACTGGGGTAACATTTTCTTCAGAAGACTTCCAACTACAGTGGAAAACTAATATAAAAACCACTGTTATAACACGGTTCTACTCTAATGAATAAAACAAATATTCCTAAAAAAAATGATGTAGATTGTATGCCAGACAAGACTGAAAATGGACTTACAATGCTTAGAAAAATCTTGCATAGTTCAATAATTTTAACATTTTTGGAAACAAGGGAAGGGTAAATGCCTTTAAGGAATCATTACATTTATATTTAATGCAAATTTTGACGTATATGGGTTGGAGATGGTCAAAAATTGATTCGAAATTTCACTACCATCCCCCCAAAACAACATTTATTTCTGGATACCATGAGGAGATATTTTACAAAAGTTCCATTAGATTTTACTAACGTGCTAATTATTACTACATATATGTGGGGGATGGGGGGAATTTGTAGTATTCACAAATATTTATCTATAAAGTCCCTGCCACACAGTCAATTTTCTCCATCAAAATGCTAACAAAAAGTTTGGTCAAATAAAGCTGACAGTTGTGACATCACTGAAATGTCACAAATGCCACCATATTTGTCTCAAAGAGTTGGATGGCTTCAGTTTCCATAACATTTGCATAATGGACCGGTTCTAAAATTTCTTTGATAGTAGACGGGCTCAGCCAATCAGAATTGTGTATGACAAAAATTGACATCGCAAAACTTTAAAATAACTAACAAATGCTGGAAACAAAATAGGTCATTAAAATAATTACGTTATGAAGATTATATATGTATGTCGAAGCTGCTCGAGCATGAATACTATTTTAAGTGAATATTTCACATAATTATAAGAACCCAGGGGTTTTAAATTTCATTGTGTAGGAAATCTCTCTGATGAATAAAATTATATTTTAGTAAAGAAGTGAAAGTAAATCACAACTTTTGATACATTTCTACAATGGACTGCATAGAAACACAACAGCAGTATCTAATTTGGAAAATATTTTTTTCATAAAAGTTTGCTTAGATCTTTAATTAAAAAAATTTAACGGTGGGACACATTTTCAAATACACACAATATTACTTGATAAAACTTGTTTGAAGGAAAAATATGATGGTAGTATTTAGTCTTCTAATTTCATTGTCAAAATTTGATAGTGTGACAGGGGCTTAATTAACATGAAGACAAAATTACTTTCTCTCTGTCTTTACCAAATTTACTGGATGCATGCCAGCCAGTGTGCAAGTTAAAATACATGAATTTTAGAAACACTTACATTTTTCAAACATTTCTTTCAAAAGTGCTTAATAAAAAAACAGTCTATAACAATTATTGCGTACACAATGACGGTAATTAACATGTCAGCCACAAAGGGCACACAAAGGCTTGCACTCACCACAAGTGCCAGCCAGTGCGAGATGCATAATGATGTCTCCTAGGTAGTTGGGGTGCCGTACAAATCCCCAGTAGCTCGATGCCAGCAGCTTGCGAGATCGTGGCAAAGAGGTCGGGATTGTCTCCAAATCTGCACATAGCACAATATGCCAAGTGCACAGCAAGGCATACAAGTATCCAAATGCAAGTAACTATAAACTAGAGATGGGAAAATAAAGTGCATAATCAATCAATACTAGAGCTGGGCGGGAAAGATAATTTGAACTCGAGAAAATTTCGAGCAGGAAAAATAATTTCCCTCGGGAAACAGGACGGGATCGGAAATTTTTCGGTACACTATAAAATTAACTTAACATACAAATAAAAACTTAAGATTAATGTATTATTGTTCAATTGTGTTGCATCATGCAATAAATAACACGTACTGGTGATTAGCAAAATAAAAACACAAGCAGTTGTAATGGAGGCGTTGCTGTGACTTTCACACTAGAATTTATTATAATGCCGCACAGTTGATGCGCCATATTGTAACTTACTGCCGACTGTTTACTTGCCACGGCTTGCTCAGGGTAGAAACACGAGACTCATAGAATTGAACATTATTAATTAAGAAGTTCCAAATTAGTTTGTTATGTACTTTGTTTATTTAACTATTTATTTAACACTCAGCACCACAGTTCACAGAAGAAGTCCAAATTGCAGAGTACGAACCTTACAGATAAATATAAAAGTACAAAAAACAGCGCCACAGTGGTTTCCGTGTATTAACGTCTCATGAATATTAGCCCGAATAAAGAATATCTGCTGCTACCTCCCACACCGGCTGAGAAATGAAGTAATACAGTCTAGTGGCCGATGTGGGGGTTCTAATCCTGCCCGAACGCGGCCTAGGCTAGCATTGCATGATACTTCTCGACTGCGCTGACCTGCCCTCACGGGCGACGTGAAGTAACTCCTCACGACTGACTAAGACTGCCCCGAGGGCGACAGACAGATGCCCTTTTTGTGCTGCCTATCACCCCCCTCTCCTGAGATAACGGCCTGGCCACGTACGCTCTCCCTCGTTATCTAACTGCTCCGTACGAACTACTCCTGCGATAAGCGCTCGGCATCCGGCATCTGCCAGCAGCGTCATCACAACTGCACGTGTCCCGCGCTCAACACAACGTTATCATAACTGACTGCTCCGTACGAACTACTCCTGCGCCGTCAACATTAACAAACTTCGCCGTCCACAAAAACTTGTTGACATATTAAAACTGCGCCGAAGGAACTAAATAATGCTGAGGTTTCAAAAACTCCAAAGTTCGAAACGAAAACTGTAACCAGGACTCTTGATAAAAACGTAACCCGCAGACGTCCGCCCCTTAACCTACAAATGCACACGTCTGTCTGATAAATACGGGAAACGAGCCACCACGGCTTTAAACTTGAAACACGATAAAAATATTACGAAGCTGTCCCAAAGCTTCACAAACACGAAAGAATTTTACACTCGAGTCCTGAAAAATTCAGAATATTGCGTCATTACACAGTACTGTTCCTAACAACGACTATCATTGGAAGTGCTGGCCAATAAAATACCACCATAGACGAAGATGTGTCGCGTTCAGCAACTGTTCGGCGGCCGTTAAACCTACAAGAACAAGAATCATGTGGCCGTAGAAATGCACAATCATCCCGATTTTTATGAGCTTACATGGAAATGCAATTGCACTCGCACCAATTCAAATGTAATTTTACATGTATGCGTTTGATATGCCTTTCGGCCCACGATGGAATTATTTGTTAACGTTTATAAGAAGTTCGCAAAATTAAACAAAGTTAAGAGTACGCGAAGAGACTCATTTCATTGCCATCTCGATTCTTAAACAATACGGGCTTAAAATTCCAAACGCTACTTCCTTAATGCTTGTGAGCAGTGTGCATTAACTCAGCCGCTAAAATACGTGCAGAGGAAAATGTTTATTCACGCACAACTGAACGCCATTATATCAATAAAAAAATACTTTCCTTTTAAAATATATAGGACCTTCACGATTCTATAACAAGTGTTTCACTTGTAAAGTGATGGACGGCAGAAAAAATACCATTATCGAGATGGGAATACCATTTAGAGGAATGAGCAGTTATTTGTTTTAGGAAGGTACACAGAAGTTTGTTTACATACGACGGCCGGTGGCAAACTATGTGTGCATTATATTTATATGAAACCGTTAATACTGATAGGTACGTTGACTTGCATTTATTTATTATTTACTTATGCTGGCAAGATTACGGCCATGTAGGCCCTCTCTTACATGTGTGTTATACAACACAGAAATAACAGCAAATTAGCTTAAATAATTTTTATCCCGAAAAATTTACGGGAAAATTATTTCCCGCTCAATGTTTTAGAAAAATGAATTTCCCGAATTTTCCTCGAAAAGTCGGGATCCCGCCCAGCTCTAATCAATACCCATTGATTATGTGTAAATAAGCAGCAAAGTATTTGTTTGAGTAGGTTTGTAAATTTTTTTTCTACCAGCAATTTTTTATCTTCCCACCACTTTTTTTAAAAATAAATATTTACATGCAAGTAATAAACACATTTCCCCAAACTCGGAAGTGTCTAAGGCTACAACAAAATGTATTTGACAATTATTCCAAATGAGAGGGCATCAAGAAGTGCTCACTTTACACTGAATAGTCTATAGAACAAAACTCCTATCTGTATCTTTCTGGCTCAGTGAAATTAAATACGATTCTTTATAATGTCAAACAGTTTAGTATATATGCAGTTATTATGAAATATAAACTAATTCTAATATATCAACACTTTAATTACAGGTATTTTTTATATATAGCTGATTCAAAATTTCCAAGCAAAACCACATACTCGTTTGTAGCATTTATCGCCAAAATGTAAACAGAACCATTTGACCACAGATGAATGTGTAAGAATAGACAACAAACGTCCCTCGAATAGCATATTATTTTCATGATCTGTAGTCATCTTGTCTTAAAGTGTTTTTGTTGCTATGTACAGTACACTGCAGATCTACCATTTTCTAGGGGACTGTCCAAAAATTTTCATGCATGCAGGATTTCAGTAGATGAGGATTCTAAGACACAAACAAATAAAATACAACTTCTTGGCCTATTAAACTTTACGTTGAGTATAACGAGAGCTGTAACTTATCTGTGAATAAAGTTTAACTATTAACACAATAAAATGAGAATTTTTTAATTAAGTGTTATTGTATTAGTAATACTGTAAATTATATATTTAAAAAAATTTCACCTCAACTCGTTTAGTCAAAGAATATAACATCACAAAATACTGTATATGATGGATTGTAATCAGACACTGAATGCAAGCCATCCCCTAACTCTCACTCGCTCTGCTCGATCAGCTGAGAGCAGGTGGTGCAGTTATCGACCGACCGGTGTGTTCACGAAGGCAGGAGTGAAACTATTTACTTGTCTTCCAATCTGGTCGACACACAGAGGGAGGGAGCATGAACACAAGAGCACTAAGCTGTTTGCTATACAACTAGATCCCTCCCTGCCAGCCATTAAGGGGAGGAAACAAGTACTGCCAAATATCTCCTAGGACAGCTGAAGCTTACGCAATAAGTCACAAGCTGAAGACACATCTACACTTACGTTGGCGACACCATGGTTGCTTGGCAAATGTGTAGTTGCGATAATTAATAATATTTCACGTAAAAAAAGTGTGATTTTGAGACGGAAGGAATAAATAACTCGATTAAAATTAATTACTCTGCAATCTTCAATAATTAATCTATCAAAACCACACCATTTGATTTTCCCATATACTTACGCCTGTTGGGAGTTATGCTGCAATTGGGCTCCGTGCTACGCATTATTTGACAACAAAGGGTGCCAAATGGCCCTTCCAGAATATCAGTTTATTCAGTAGACATGTGTGTATTGAAATAAATTAATATAAATCCTATCTCCCCGCAATAGAAAATGAACTTCATGTTTGGTGATGCTGCTGATTGAGTTAGATTAGTTTAGAGGTCAGTCAGCAGAGCACTTGACCGCTGTGTGGTTTGGTGTTTGACAGGATGACCGTATGTCAAACTGAGGATATCATACAATTAGTTTTATTTAATGCTTNTAATTGAGTTAGATTAGTTTAGAGGTCAGTCAGCAGAGCACTTGACCACTGTGTGGTTTGGTGTTTGACAGGATGACCGTATGTCAAACTGAGGATATCATACGATTAGTTTTATTTAATGCTTCATAGACTATCGATTGCCCGCATACCAGGCAAGTAAGCGATGGAAGTAAGCGTGGGCAGCAGAAAGAGAGAGAAGATGCATCTTTTTTGGCCACACAACAGCTCCTCCTCTCTTCAGCGTGTAAGGGGCGAAAGAAAACTGCATGGCTGAAAGAGACAGAAAGAGAGGAAGCAGGGACGCTACCCTGCAACCGCTTCTCCTCTCATCAGACATGTAAGGGGAGAGTGGATGCCAGACAGACTTGCAGTGTCCCCGAGTCGGAGTCACTGACACCATCAGCACTGCACCGCAGGTGTGATAAAATGTCAGCACATTTTAACTAGGGTGATGCGAAGTCCCGAACTTTGAGAAAATTTCAAGAAATGCCATGTTCTTGAACAATAAGCAAGAAAATAAAAGTTCTCAAAAAAATGGAATTTTTTTTTGTAAATAAATTGTGTTTTTTTTTATGTATGCCAACAGATAACTTTGCATAAAAGGAGCATTCATAGAAGGTGGAATGAAATCCTCTCAATGACACTATATTTCATTTTCAAATTACAACAGTCACGCCTGTTTTACAAAAAAAAAATTATTTGGTTAAGCACAAAGCAAGCTTGATGATAGAACTTTACACTTACATGCGAGTCAATATTATCCTACCTTATTCCACATGAAATATAATGAAAATAATGTGCAGTTAACGAGCTATTAATTTAGGTAGGAATAAAAAAATAGCATTACGAAAAATGACAAAGTAATTAAAACACAGGTTAGACCTACTGCTTACACCTAACCAACGACACACTATGCCGAGACATGGTTAAATATATTTAACGTCATAATACAGTACTAATATGAAAAATATTTAAAAGATGGAATATAAAGTCCCTATAAGCAAGTCATCTACCTGCGTTTTATGTAACATCAGTAAAGAATACATTCTATGAAAACAAAACAATAAACCAGTGCCATGGCAGATATGTAGCTACTGATACTGCGCAAGTGTGGTTATGGAATGGAATATTTGGTTTTCATTGTATCTCAACCAAGTCAAACATACAACAATCTAAGATTTTTGAGGATATTTCACCATAAATTTGGGATTCACATGTGTTTCATGAGGACAGAGTTACAGGATGAAAATATACGCAATAAGAAAAATTCTTTCCACCCAATTCCTTGTACAAATTTGGCATGTTGCAATGCCTGCATCTGTCCTGACATGTACACAAACATCTGCTGACTGACAGTTCGTTAGTAGCGCGTTAAGTTACGGAGTATTAAGAAAGTAATTTTTTGTAGGTTAACAGAGGCGACCTACTTACTGTTTATTTTGTATACAGGCTGTTCGGAAACTCACCCGAAATATTTTGCCAAGAAATTCCTTGTGGAAAATGAGATAGATATACGCAACCCAACTTATAGCCTAGCTCAAATCCTAACGGAGATAGATGCACTGGAAAATTGAGTTTAGACATGGAAATTCTGCAAAATATCAGAAACAGCATGGAATTAAACAACAATTCATTGGATGGTGTTGAGTGTTATCGAGATCTTCAATCTATAAAAACCCAGTATTAAGACCTTCCACCTTCATAAAAAATAATAAAGGTTGTCACCCTATAACTGCATGCAATATTTTTGCCTTTAATTTTTATGGAATTCCGATGTCGTCTTGAGCTGTATGTCCTAATTAACAAAAAAAAAAGTCCTCTTGCTGCAAGTGCCTTTAACTTTTTAAAGGCTCACAAAGTTTTCAGCTGTAATGATACAATGCCTGAATGTAGGCAATACTACAGACATGCAGTGTATTTCATTTCACTTGTGCTTTCGGGGATAGTTGGCCCAATATCAGTTGCATACAATATGTTAATCTCCACGTGTATGAAGTATTGCCTACACGTCAGGCATTGTGTCATCACAGCTGGAAACTTTGTGAGTGTTTTAAAAGTAAACAGTGGGTCGACGTGCATGAAACAAGAGGACCTTTATTGTTAAGTAGGAACTGATCAAATATACGGCAATAAAACATGAAGGTAAAATATAATGTATACAATAAGAGGGTGGCAACCCCTATTATTTGTATGTAGGCCAATGGTTTGAACACTGGATTTTCCATACGTTGTAGATCTCGATAACACTAAACATTGTTCAGAAAATTGTGTGTTAATTCAACTAGTGATGGCCCAATACTGAAAAAACCCGATACCGATGAAGGTTCCGATATTTAGGATTTTACTGATCCGATACCTGTAAACCGATATTTTCATTTATCATACGAGAGAAAACTGCTGCCTGGAAGAGTTTTGTTTGCAATAAGCTAAATAGACTTACTGTTAAGTGAGATTTACTTTATGCCCGGTACATCAAAGCAGCAAAAAAAATAGTTTAACATTATACAAAATTATAGCTCACTACAACATATTACAAAACTAAGTTAAGGTTGCAAGAAGGTTGCTAGTCTACAAAAAATATGTAAAAGGACAGGAATGAAAACTAAGCTAACAAGCCACGATCATTTTGTTTACTTTGAGAAACATAAGACTGCTTAAAAAAAAAAAAAATCCATTAATGCATATCGACATTTCAAATTAATGATGTTCTTTTTAGTCGTATTGCTGCAGCCTGATGTTAAAAGAGTTGAGAAAATTAAGTGTGCAGCAGAGGAGAGAAAATACTTGGGGTTAGAATGGCCATTACCGATGTGCCGATGTTTTAGTGCCGATCTCCGATAATGGTAAATGTACCGATAATACCGATACCGGACATCGGCTATCGGGCCATCACTAAATTCAACGCCTTTTCAATATGTTGCAAAAATATTTAATATAAACTGTATTTTCAAGGGCAGATATCTCCCTTAGGAGTTGGGCTATACTCTACTTTGCAATACAAAAGTCTCCCCATTTGCCACAAGGAAACACCTCCCTAAATATTTTGGGTGAGTTTCTGAACAACCTGTATATCTTGGGGAGTGGCACTTACTGTATGGACTGCAATAAATTACTTTAGTGTCTAGCGATTATGTGACTATAATACAGAAATAAACTTAGTTTCAGGAATTTCAGGAATAAACNAAATTACTTTAGTGTCTAGCGATTATGTGACTATAATACAGAAATAAACTTAGTTTCAGGAATTTCAGGAATAAACATTCTTTCCTATGACATGGAAAGTGCGAACAAAGTATTTGTGTGTATATATTTAAAAAAGTAGTGATAAGTTGAGTGGATATTGCAAAATTAGTAGCTAGGTACTCAAAACTACGTTTGGCAACACATCTGAAATTGTTTACGAAGTTTTAAAATGTTTGTAGAGTGGCCTACATATGATAGGTGAAAAGTTGATTATTAAGATTTAAGACATTTCCCCTCGTAGGTAATTTGGTTAAAGTTATTCAAGTATTAGATTATTGTTGTGGAGTCAGTAAAATCACATAGTTACAAATAAAGTANGAGTCAGTAAAATCACATAGTTACAAATAAAGTAAGAAGTTTTTGAATTTGAATAATAGTCTCAGCAAAATGGGGACACTTTAAAGTACTCGATATTTTGAGATTAGAAGAAGGTCCCATGCCCTACCATACCTTTGTAATGACAAGTATCTTTTAATTAGATTGTGACTGGAAAGATTCTGAAGAAGAATAATGTTTTATNAAATTACTTTAGTGTCTAGCGATTATGTGACTATAATACGGAAATAAACTTAGTTTCAGGAATTTCAGGAATAAACGTTCTTTCCTATGACATGGAAAGTGCGAACAGTATTTGTGTGTATGTATTAAAAAAAGTAGTGATAAGTTGAGTGGATATTGCAAAATTAGTAGCTAGGTACTCAAAACTACGTTTGGCAACACATCTGAAATTGTTTACGAAGTATTAAAATGTTTGTAGAGTGGCCTACATATGATAGGTGAAAAGTTGATTATTAAGATTTAAGACATTTCCCCTCGTAGGTAATTTGGTTAAAGTTATTCAAGTATTAGATTATTGTTGTGGTGTCAGTAAAATCACATAGTTACAAATAAAGTAAGAAGTTTTTGAATTTGAATAATAGTCTCAGCAAAANGTGTCAGTAAAATCACATAGTTACAAATAAAGTAAGAAGTTTTTGAATTTGAATAATAGTCTCAGCAAAATGGGGACACTTTAAAGTACTCGATATTTTGAGATTAGAAGAAGGTCCCATGCCCTGCCATACCTTTGTAATGACAAGTATCTTTTAATTAGATTGTGACTGGAAAGATTCTGAAGAAGAATAATGTTTTATNACCATACCTTTGTAATGACAAGTATCTTTTAATTAGATTGTGACTGGAAAGATTCTGAAGAAGAATAATGTTTTATTGTGCTGCAATACTTACTTTTTAGCAATAAAGTAAATAGTTATGTTCAGAAGCTCAAATATTTAAATGGAAGTAGAAATACTACCTATTATGTGAATGTGATTCATTTTTATAAGGTGTTAAGCAGAAGAGTATTTTTCCAGTCAGCTGTACTGTATTGATCCTTGCGTGTTCTACCTCTTCAAGATCGAGCAAGTGTACAAATTACAATGATTACGATTATCAATCTCCTTTTGATGTTTAAGTTTTTAGGGCTCTACTTGTTACAACCACTTTCACTCGGACTGCTTGTACTGACAAGGTGGTCAAATGCCTTAACCTCAAACCAGGCTACACCCCGACACGAATATCAACTCGTCCCATGTTTGCCAGTGCACATCCAAGGCTCAGCGCAAAGTAATTGGGTTCACGAAACCAACCACCACCCCGCCCCAAAAATAACCCAATCAGAACTGCGACTCTCGTGTCTCAGTCATCTGAGGGGAACAACCTTGATGTCACCCGTCAGCCACAAATCCCAATAAGGTGAATGCCTTGTTATTGTGTCGGTTGACGAGTTGTTTTTGTAAGTTCGTGTCATTCCTAATTACACAATAACTAGCTATGAAGACCAAAGGAACAATAAATTTATAAAGAAATATTTAGAAAGTAATATTTTATTTCTCTTAAAACAGCAATGTCTACAAATAAAATAAACTCCACAGCAATACTTACGAGCAATTGATGGGTCCAGAGGATTTCTCCTGAACTTGTCCTTCTGGGAATTGCTGAGTCTATATAGACAAAATCCAACCATAAATATGATGAACAGCACAAAAAGGGCGTAGTCCGACAACTCTGACCTGGAACAAACAATTAAATACAATTACCCAGTGAAGCACATACACTTACTAAGGCTTNGTAGTCCGACAACTCTGACCTGGAACAAACAATTAAATACAATTACCCAGTGAAGCACATACACTTACTAAGGCTTAAATTTGATAAAGGAGCATTAAAGATCCAATCCTGTCCTTTAAGAAGTATCATACCTTATTTACATGCGTACATTTTATTTTAACAAAATTAATGACTCAAAAACTGGTAGGTCTTACACAGAGAAAACGAGGTTACTGCCATGTGCAAAGCGGCTGGAACATACACTTATTTAATTCTAAGCAGTACACACTACTTCTANAAAACGAGGTTACTGCCATGTGCAAAGCGGCTGGAACATACACTTATTTAATTCTAAGCAGTACACACTACTTCTATCTGGTGCAGTGCGTCAAGTGTGTGAGCGGAAGTAGTGAGATTCAACTGGAAAATCTAACAGAATTGACTGAATCAAAAAGCAGATTAAAGCTGAATAGTCCTACAAAACTATAGTTCGAGCGCAACAGCAACACAAACACACCATTTCTGTCTATGACACGTTTACAGTGACAAAACACCTCTTTGCACGTGTCACCCACAGCTCATATACGCAAAACTTAAGAATATTTAGTTTGATATTAAAACACGTAATGAATGATAAAATAATCACATTCCAATTAAAACTATTTTTAAAAAAAATCACAATAGCAGACAAATTACAGATGATCAAAGTACATAACTATAGAAAATAACAGATTTAGCCATGTATATTATGCACTTTTTATTACTATTTTATGGGTTCAAAAATGGGGTACTACAAGACGTGGGGTATCTTTTCTGTGCATTTATTTGTGAACTGCTTAAATATATAATTATGTTAAAAGCAACTATTTTCAAAATGAAAAATTGTTGCCATATGAGCTGTGATAAGACAAAAGTAGTGGAGAGAAGAATGTGGAGATATATGGATGACTCGTGACATCATGGTCTTGAAAGCCAATGGCGGTGAAACAAGGCAAATGTGGAGAAGTGACGGAATGCAAGGGTAGAGGAAACAAAAGATCCCCAAGAAAACCCACTGACCAGTGGCATGGTCCAGCATGATTCCCACCTACAAAAAAACAAAAATTCGGGAGCGACCCCGCTGGGAATCAAAGCAAGTTTGCCTCATTGGGAGTCACATAGTCTGACCATTAAACCACCACGACCCCAAGATAAAAGGAGCAGAGTCATGTTTGTTTTGAGATAAAATACAGCTACTGACTAAAGGAGGAAGGTAATGACAGACATATAGCAAGAGGGAGACAGGACAAAGAAAGCAAGCAGAGTGGGGTAAGCAAGATAGAGCACAAAAGTGAAAATAAGGTNGGTAATGACAGACATATAGCAAGAGGGAGACAGGACAAAGAAAGCAAGCAGAGTGGGGTAAGCAAGATAGAGCACAAGAGTGAAAATAAGGTACAGTGATCTCCTTAGTAGTGCAAAACTAATCTTAAGTGTCCCAACATTGAACTGATTTTCTGCCAATAACAATAAGACTACCATAAACATGTATATGATTTGAAGATAGAATTAGAGGTGAGCCGATATGGTTTTTGAGCCTTTCCCGACATTGCTGATACAAATTTACAGATATNTTGAAGATAGAATTAGAGGTGAGCCGATATGGTTTTTGAGCCTTTCCCGACATTGCTGATACAAATTTACAGATATTGCCTTGACAAGGAAAAATAACAGTTTTTCATGTTTTAAAAAATTAAAAATTTTATTTTTAAAACATTTAGTTCAAGAAAATTTTAATTGTATTTGTTTTTATTGTTTCGTTGATAAACCATAACTATTAAGATAAATAAAAATCTAGGAACCACTTACTAGTTAGTAATTAAGCATATTTTTAAGACAAAAGTAATCTAAATTGATGTAAAAAAAAATGTGTAAGATGTCATGCACATATTAATGTATTTGTAGTATTCAACCTACCTTTGTTTTCCACAATACNTTGAAGATAGAATTAGAGGTGAGCCGATATGGTTTTTGAGCCTTTCCCGACATTGCTGATACAAATTTACAGATATCGCCTTGACAAGGAAAAATAACAGTTTTTCATGTTTTAAAAAATTAAAAATTTTATTTTTAAAACATTTAGTTCAAGAAAATTTTAATTGTATTTGTTTTTATTGTTTCGGTGATAAACCATAACTATTAAGATAAATAAAAATCTAGGAACCACTTACTAGTTAGTAATTAAGCATATTTTTAAGACAAAAGTAATCTAAATTGATGTAAAAAAAATGTGTAAGATGTCATGCACATATTAATGTATTTGTAGTATTCAACCTACCTTTGTTTTCCACAATACTAAATGGCAAAAGGTCTGTGCAAATTATTTTTCCAATGAGACTATTTATTTTCACAGTGCGGGCATGTGATGAAGGATAAGGTATACTTTATTTTTCCATTAATTCATACACGTTATGAAATTTCGGTTCAGACCTGTTTACATCAGGGCTAAATGAACATGTAGCCACACAATCATTATCTGAAATTTGTGAAGTACTCGCAATTATGGCATGGCTAGGCGCATTTTATCTGCCAGAAAGTTGTGTTGAGCGTTGTACAACAGGCCTAGGAGGACACTGTTGTAATTTGAAGCTCTTCCACTTCAAAGGGTGCGTACACTCAATGTGCCGTTTTAAGTTTGTGGTACTATACGACCTCGATGATGTACCACATCTCGAAACCAAACATTTGCAAATATTGGAAACAGCCTTGCATTCTTGCGTGTTGCTTAAGGAAAAAAAATTCCACACGTCACTTTTCCTTCCAGCCATATTATTTGTTTGTTGCTGGCACACATAAATAATTTCACCACATTTGTTCCCTAACCCAACACCAGCATATTACTACAGCAACAGCAAACAAACCAACGAAACAAACAAACAACGAAAAAGACAAACTGTCGGAATCGGGCTGCTAGGCGTCAGTAATGTGCAGCATGTAACCAAGAGTACATAATTTTTTTTATGCGTCGATGTGTTTGCGGTTGGACATAAAACTACCCAGACAAAATATTTATGGAGGTAATCGTAAATATTAATTATTGTCAATGTTAAATATCTGTTAGGCTCATCAAATGTTAAGTATTGTTCATGCTTCAAACTTGCCTACAGAGATAAAATTCAGTAAACGCAAATGGTGGCTACTATTGTTTTGTTGTATATATGTTTTGTAAACAATCATGCAAAACTAGCCTAATTTTGGTTTAGAAATAAACACAGCCAGTTAGGTAACCAAAAAGTGCGCTAATCCACTCCAATTATGGCAAGATGAAACAGCATCATCTTTGATTCCTAGGGCAAAATATCAGCGATTTAAACATGAATTGCAAACAATTACGATATCGGCTGGTTTCGATATATCGGTACCGGTATCGGCTCAGCCCTAGTTAGAATGCTGTTTATACAAACAAGTGCTATGATGTGCGTGTATACTTCCTCTAAGCAATTGTCAATGCAATGCAATTAAATTACAATCAAATTTGTAAATATATATTAATCATATAAAAGTACTTGTCTTTTGAAAATTAAGCTAAAAAANAAGTACTTGTCTTTAAAAGCTCTTCACTGTTGACCATGCAACTTTGACGGTTGTATTGGTGCAGTGGAGAGATTTGGGTGGCTCTTAGAGTCAATGAGGGTGAAGTAAGGCGAGCACGGAGTAGTGTCAGAATGCAAGAGCAGGGGAAATGGGATATTGCAGAGAAAACATGCAGAGTAGTAGTATAACCACTACACACCACCACGGCTCTAGTTGTATTGGTGACGTGTACGTCAATGTTGGGTACATGCACAGAAGACCAAAACGAACACTGCTGAGAACGGGTCTAAGACCACGTCTCAATTCATTGGAGAGCATAAAGTGCAAGAGTACAGGTTGCTGGTGCTCCTGTGCTCTCAGACCAAGTGCCATTTTAGGTTACATTGTTTTAGTGTTAGAATTAGGATAGAGTAACTTTGTTTATTAATTAAAAATGCTAAAATAACAATATNAGTAGTATAACCACTACACACCACCACGGCTCTAGTTGTATTGGTGACGTGTACGTCAATGTTGGGTACATGCACATAAGACCAAAACGAACACTGCTGAGAACGGGTCTAAGACCACGTCTCAATTCATTGGAGAGCGTAAAGTGCAAGAGTACAGGTTGCTGGTGCTCCTGTGCTCTCAGACCAAGTGCCATTTTTGGTTACATTGTTTTAGTGTTAGAATTAGGATAGAGTAACTTTGTTTATTAATTAAAAATGCTAAAATAACAATATGGAAAATATAGAAATGTAGTAGCTGAAAAAATTTACCTTTACATTATAATATAACTATATATATATATTTTTTTTTTTTATTATTTAGAGCTTTAATTTGAACAACTATTTTATTGTATTTCTACAATTTCATATAGGTACAATTTAATGTAATTTTCAATACCAATATAAAATTTTTTTATAATAGGCCAAAACCACATCACAATTTACCTGTTAAGTATATAATTTCAAATGTTTTAGCTAATGAAATAACTTGTGTAACACACATTTACAAAAAAATTAATAAGTATTTCTGACAAAGTCTCTTGTCACTTTGCTACAACATGACAGTGATATAAAAAAAAAACTAATAGTATTTTAAGTAGGGATTCCACTTTTTTTTTCTCTATTCCAAAAATTGTGATTCTTTTAGTTACAGACAATTACTTTACAGAGGATGGTGTGAAATTTAATTATTTAAACTGGGCATACATTAGTAGTAGGCCTATTACTAACAAATAATATAGCATGAAAAGTGGGAGCATATTCATATGAAATTCCAAAAGTTCAAAAGAGGCAAATGAGATAATATTGAAAACACACACATATATATAAATATTATGTATATATATATATGTTTCGTCCACATAATTTATTTGAAAATATTTCCACATGATAAATGTTCACCAACACATGAAATTATTAAAAAGTTTGCACAAATAGTACTTTTGGTAGTAAAATGTGTGTACAATGACACAAATTAACTTCCAGTGGAAGTTTTAATGTCCGTGAATACACATACAAATCACGTAGTGCAACTGCAATCACANACACAAATTAACTTCCAGTGGAAGTTTTAATGTCCGTGAATACACATACAAATCACGTAGTGCAACTGCAATCACAGCCAAGGATTTGTCAGCTGGGAATGCCACAACAGGGTCAATTTCTAGCTAAACAAAAATTAACAAAAGAAAAACTCATTTGAATAATGTAGTCTTTGGCAAGTTGAAAGCTGCCACGTAGTGACTATTAACATTATTTATGTAACTGTTATAAGTTTCTATAAGTAAAATGTTTCTTTCATGGCAGAGTTTATTATATCTCATTTGAACCCATGACATATTTTTTTCATTTAAGAATTAACAGCAGTGTTGTTTATATAGGTTTTTCTAAAACAACTAAACAAAACATATATTTNATTTTTTTCATTTAAGAATTAACAGCAGTGTTGTTTATATAGGTTTTTCTAAAACAACTAAACAAAACATATATTTTTCTTAAATATTTTATTGTTCATAATTTCTTTATATGATTTTTTTATAAAATAATTTAACCTTGTCCGTAATATTATCAACATAAATCCACTGAAATAGAATTCGGCAGATAGCTAACACTACCCCTTAACAATGAGGTCTTGAGAGCCAATGAGGGTGAAATGAGGTGATTATGGAGTAACTGCCTGAATGCAAGGGCAGGGGAAATGAGAGATCCCAGGGAAAAACCGCCGACCAGCGGCATCGTCCGAAAATTCCAACATGTGAAAATCCGGGAGTGACCCGGTAGGATTGAACCCTGTTCATCTTGGTGGGAGGCGAGCAGTCTAACTGCTCAGTTACCGCTGCCCCACATTTTTTTTAAAGCAGTCAATGATTTTTTTATTGACACAGAACAAAGAGTTTCACTGCATCCCATAGCACCTGAAAACATGGGACGAACCTGTGCAGCAGATGATGGCGAAGCGGCAGGGTGGCGAGGAAGGGGTAACTGCAGCTGAGCATAGTTGTCATGTAGCCACAGCCCTCGTACTGCATCGAGAAGCTGGTGAGCGCTCCCTCCTCGAACCACAGACTGTCCAGCAAGTAGAGCCCGAGCATAGCAGTGCAGAGCAGCAGTGCGTGGGAGTGCCACCCCTGATCCCACTCCACCTCCTCCAGCAGCAACACCAGGGACAACACCAGCTGGTAACACATCATCTCTCACACTTCACACTCAGCGCACACACTCAAACACCACTCTGAGATGGAACACACTAACAACTTGAAATCGTGAGGGTCTGGTTTCAGGTCCCAGTCAACCCAATCTGATTTAATGTTTTCATGGGCTTTCAATAAGACAAGTATCATAACAATCAAACCATGAAATCACCTCCAACTAGAAGTGNTTTAATGTTTTCATGGGCTTTCAATAAGACAAGTATCATAACAATCAAACCATGAAATCACCTCCAACTAGAAGTGTATGAATATTCAAATAACTACGAATAGTATTTCACAAATGATTTGCATTTGAAATATCAATAACTACTGCAAAAAATCCTAACAATTTACACTCCCATCTCGTCATCATTTGCTTAATACCTACTTGAAATCACATTCATTTAATATATATATATCTGTAGTTATTAGAGCTGTACCATTAATGATCTTTACTTGTAGTTATTATGAATTTTGCCCATTTGATGCAGTGGCAAGTTTGTTTAAAATTGGCGTTATACTGAAAAATTGTTTACAATAGTGATAAAAACCAGAATTATTAAGAAAAACTATTACACAAATATTTATTTTCACAGTACGGAATACCAGGCCTTCTTTGCAAATGCAGGAGTAAGTTTGCATCATTTAAGTGCCATTTGGTGAAAGGGTAGCAAACATTACTAGGGTAGGTAAGATTCAAAATTTAAGATATTTATCTATAGTACTCCATTTCTTCACCAAATTGCATCAAAACAAAAATTTTTAGTGGAGCAAAGTTACTCCTGCAGGTGCAAATTATGGAAGTGTGATACATTTCTTCTTTGTTATTGTTTGCATGAGAAGAAATAGCCTTGAAAAGGTTACACTACCGGGTTTGTTTTTTGTACAACGTTTACAGACATACCACACAGCCCTGTGCAATGAGCAAACAGATTTCTTTTTGATAATACCCAAGAAATTAAAGCGTCTTTATTACTGCAAATACATTCAAAAGTATACCATTTCAGTACATTGTCAAGAGTATTATACAGCGAGACAGTGGCCAAACCAAAACAAAATTAGCGATGCACCAAGTTGTGGTGGAACATAAACTAATGGCGTTAGTAGTAGAAGGCTGAACAAGTTAAATTGGTTACAAGCCGGTTANAACATAAACTAATGGCGTTAGTAGTAGAAGGCTGAACAAGTTAAATTGGTTACAAGCCGGTTACAAGCATTTACAACAAAACGTTTGCATTTACAAAGTAATTCATTTATTGATATTTATATAACATACCTTGCGGTAAAAAAATTCTGTTGCCAACTAAAGACAACGGTAACGAGAAACTGCAAACACCTACAAACAGTTTGCAGTACATTAGTAAACAGTACAGCAACTGCAAGCACCAAACAGCAGAATTTGCACAATAGTCTACGTATTCAACAGCAAAAAATGCCTATAAAACTTCAGAGCTTCACGCATGTTGTAAACAATGATGATCACTGTAATAGAACTCAAGGATCACAGAAAATTAAACTGCAACCTTTGCTTGACAAAGCATTATTTTGACTACAAAGAGCTACTTTCTGATGATCAAACTTTCTCTCTATTCTTCCCAGCAACGATAATGCATGTGTATTATAGTTTTGTCACAATTTATAATGTATGCGGCTCATATTTCCATTTCATTAAAAGTGTGTGTGTGTGCGCACGCACGCCAGCAAATATCCAAAAATGTAAACGTTTTTGAAAAATAAGATATTATTTATATTCGATGTAGGAATACCAGAAAGCCTATTTGAAATTATTTTTCCAATTTTGAATACTGAATATTAACCTACTTACCACATCTATGCCTGGAACACAGTAATATTTATAAAACAGAATATGACTTGAGTAAATCTTGAAAGCATTAATTTTTTCACATAAAAAAATTATAATAATCATCAGATAATAAAATGTTAACTAACTTTCGGCGGCACTGCTAAATGGCGGCAACCGTAATAAAGGCGTTAAGGTTAGGAAATATACTGCAATTACATGGCAAATGAACTCTTAAAAAAACAAGTAATACAATCCATAACTATAAACTCTTGCCACAAATTTAATAAATGCCAACATGATGTAATTGTAATTTTTATCACACGTCAACACAGTTAAAAAATCCTTTGGTGGTGTTTTTGGTAGAATGTAGAACATCTGTTTTCCAGGTGTGGGGAAGGCTTCAAAAATTCAAATTGTAAATTTTTTTATATTCAACTTCATATTCAAACTAAAATTTTTACTTCGAACTTCGGAATAAAAAAAAAAGTACTTTTGGACAACTTAAATTATTTGTTATTATTTGCCCAAAAAATAAAAGAAGACAACTTTGGGCATAGTAACCACAACATCAAAGTTTTTATTCGACGTATGCCACACACACATGGCTAGTGAAACTTGAAAAAAAAACCTCAACACAACAGAATGCCCACGAATTAGTCAAACTGCATTTCAGTGTAAAATAATTGTCAGCATCAAATTTTACCCACAAGATAGCAAAATGGAATTATTGGGAAAAAATCCTTTCTATATTATAAAACACAAACTTCATTTGGCACTGCACATTTTAATCCGTAATATATGTTTATTTCCCTCGTGTCCAACAGCACCTTAACGCATTACGGTGTGATAAATAAGAAATTTAAATTGCTAGTTTTACAAACTTAACTGCTGTGACATTGCACCCACTGTAATAAAAATCACAGTAACGTAATAAACAAAACTACGCTTCACTTCACGCCATTTTGAATGGCCTCAGAATACCCATACAGCCAACAGTGTTCGGTTGACCAAATCATAGAGCAAGTAACAAAGAAATGGAATAGTTACAGTGCACAATTGTAGAGGACAAAGCCGGAAACCAAACAAAATTACAATAAACTTCACACTCCACATTAACTCACATAATTTAATAATGTATAAGTACACAACATAACTACTGGCGTGTAAGAAAATAAGCACTGCAATTAATTATTGTGTCCAAGTCTTGTATGTTACACACTTTGCTGAAATAATTTTTAGTTTCATATTTAGCATTATTTTGCATTTAAATCAAGGAATGAGTTGATATGATGAAAAATTATTTTTAAGTCTTTTATAATAGGCTAGTTTTAAATATTCTTTATATAAACCTGGATTAATTTTCAGTTTGTTATTTAGATTTGTTTAGCATTAGAGGCAATAAGTGTACTTACATAGAGAAAAACTATGATCAAGTTTTTTTGTAAATCAGTGGAAAACATTTTTTTTNAGAGGCAATAAGTGTACTTACATAGAGAAAAACTATGATCAAGTTTTTTTGTAAATCAGTGGAAAACATTTTTTTTTATCTGCCTATTACCTAGTTTGTAAAAATTACATATTTAATAAATTTAAAAAAAATGCTGCAATGTGTACTTGGCAACAAACCCCTTTGATTCGATATTCGATTCGAATTCACAAATATAAAAAAAAATTTGCTTCAAAATTAAATTTTCATTTTCACCCATCCCTACTGTATACTACTTACATCATCAGATCGAACAGAAATAATCTTGGCGATAAATATCAGTATCATGCACAACTCGATGGAGCTCTGAAGTTCGTGATCCCAAGCGAGGTGAACAAAATAGAGCTCAAACATTTGTTTCCCGTTAAGCCGACTACTAGTACAGTGGAAACTCTATCCATTGAATTTCAGGGGACTGACATAAAAATTCTTTAGATGCAGACATTCTGATGTAGATGTGGATCAGACATATTAATCAAACAAAAAAAAAACCCAATCTCATTAAACTATATGTTGAACATATTGATAGACCTATGTTAGGTGTTTTTCAAGTTTAACTAAAAGAAACCAATGCAAATGGGAATAATAAAGAAAACATTCATAACACAGTACAGCCCTGTTATAAAGATCTCAAGGAAATCAAAAACAAATAAACAATCCATTCACTAATTTTTTCAGATATTCGCACTCAAACTTAATAAAAACCGTATTTTTCTACGCCTATTTTGAAACCAAGTGAAGAAAATAGCTGCCGATGCAGCAGAAGTATTATCCATACAGCAAAAAACAACAGTCGCAGTCACTAGCTAAGAAACAGAAATGTCTTGAATATTGTGATTGATAAAGTGCAGTGAATAGAGTTTCCTTAATTTTGTGTTGCCTTTTCTAATTTTCCAGGCATATTTATTAGTTACATTTATACATAATGCATTAGTAATTTTCATGAAAAAATATTTAAGTGAAAAACTTGTGAGTGATGTTGGCAACGTCGCATCGCAAATGGATATATCAAAAATATGGCACAGCTGTTTGTCGTTACCAACACGGCCGCCGCCGTAAACATTGCAATTGTTTGCTGAACGTCTAATAAAATTCTACAGTACATATTTCACTGTATTTCCACATTTTTTTAGTTTCATTTTGTATTCTGTGCTCTCTAAATACATTATGTGTAGTCTGAGACATCAATTAATATTATTTATCGTTACAAAGTATGAGTTAAGTGTGACATTATGAAAAAATCAACAGGTTATTTTTATTTTGGAAGTAGTAAATTACATAAATAGGACTATACGCAGGGCAGTGAGACGTAAGCAAAAACAATGTGTGTCAATACTTATACTTTTTGTTAATACTTCGTTGTTTACTGATTGGAGCATATCATTTTCAGCGATGTTACAGAAATTTTTGTTCAATTGATGAGGTAAAAATTAAATTACGAGTTCGGCAAAAATTGACTATTTTTTAGCATTATTTACATGGGAATTTTGTCGGGACCACAGAAAATTTTCTGTAGACACTGACGTTCGATCCCTCCATTTTTGATGGCTTGTTTCCACTATATAAATAACCCTAGCAGAGTTCATGAAGAACATTCAGACAACCCACAATTCAGTGCATCATCTTAACAAAGTGACCAAAATTGCAAAACTTGGAATTATTGGTATGCCAAAATACTATGTTGAAATAAAAATTTGTGCCTAACACCTGTAAACGTTTCATTATAACCTAATATGAAGCAAGTCCTAACATGCTCATAGTGAAGGTTATTGGGTTCAAACTATTTATTAAAGAAAATCCATCCTAATCCCTATCTACCGTTTTCAGAGGACTGTCAAAAAAATTTCCTTACATGCAGGATTTCAATAGATGAAGGTTCTGAAATGTACATCATTAAAATAAAACATCTTACCTTATTAGAATTAATTTTAAGAATAATTAGAGCCGTACATTATCTGTGAATAAAGTTTAGCTAATAAGCACTATAAAAAAGGCAATTTTTAAAAACAACATTACTGCAAATATTTCACCTCAACTCATATAACTAAAGAATATAACATTTTGAAATACAGTTTATAATTGACTGTAAAACAAAAACCAAATGCAAGCAGACTTAAAACTTTCAAACCCTCTGGAAATGAAAATAATATCACACCGAACGCATATCAAATTTTGAATGTCCAACGCACACTCAATCAGCTGAGAGATTATTGACCCGCAGTGTGTTCGCGGCGGGTGAGCCGGAAAAGAGGGAGCAGTGGGAAGGGTGAAACAATGTACCCCTCCACGGCGCTACATGTTGCAGACACCTTGAGAGCGTGGCAATGTCTATCTTTTAAAGTAATTAAATATATTTCACTGCAAAACAAATAGTAATTTGGTGATAGAAATGAATTAATAAGGCAATTCAAATTTATTTCTTCATGGTCATTTAGAATTGCGTCCTCTGATTTTCCCGTACACACACCCTGTCGCAAGTTACGCTGCACTTAGGCTCGGTGTCACCTATTATTGGAAGACAAAAGGTGTCGAATAGGCCTTAACAGAATATCAGTTTATTCAAAAGACACATGTCTATTGAAATATATTTATATAAATCCTCCGATTTCCCTGCAAGAAATTACTGAAAAAGATCTTTAAAATTGGTAATACAATTTGCTCAATGTTCAAACAAATTTTGGTGACAAGGGGAGGTAAGCATATGCTTCTGAGCATATCCACTTTATTCGTGAAAATGCTGTCCATTAAGTTATATTAATATTTTGTTTTAAAACCATGTTGATTTTACACCAGATACAATTAAACACCACCTTTACCTATAAAAACAACCTTTAATAAGAAAACATCTTTGCAAATACAGTAGGACACCAATTTTACAAGGACATTCTCAGGAACTGTAAAANAACCTTTAATAAGAAAACATCTTTGCAAATACAGTAGGACACCAATTTTACAAGGACATTCTCAGGAACTGTAAAAAAAAAAATTTGCAAAAGTTGAGGGGAGTAAATGAAAAAAAACCACAGTGAAAACTGATTAAAAATATGTTTGCAGTACACAGCAATAAAATATATGGGTTTTAATATAGCTACTCTTAATTTGTACGCCGCAATATGGGAAATACAAACTTTAAAAAATGTGGCAGTGGTGTTTTGAAATGAGCGCACTGCACTGTGTTTGAATGTTAGCCTGTTATGTACTGTGCGACCCGTGATGTCCCAACCTCTCCCACTCCTTCTCTTTCCACTCACACACCAAGCTAGTCACTGCTGCTTAACAAATATTTCCACATATCTTACGCAATATTTATACCATATTTTAAGCTGAAAATTCGGGGTGCATAAATATGCGTGGGCATAGGAAAAAAAATTTATCAAGCGAGCTTATAACTTTAATAAAACTAAAATGATGGACACAAAAAATCTCAAAATTATGTAGTAAGCACTTCAATGTTAACAAATACTACAACTACATAATATATGATGAGTTTGTGACTTCAGATTCTGAAGGACTAAACCAAAATAAATGATTGTAAACATCAGCTTGTATCTGCCCTTCCCTAATACCTGAACATGCAAAAGGAATGTGACTGGATCCCGCTTTCACGCACATAGTTTCAATGTCTGGCAGTCTCAAGTTACAAATAAACGAGAAAAATGTAATAGTGCCAAACGAATTGTTTTCTTATAGATGGTTTTCAATTAGTTCTGAAATATATTAAAACTTGTACTAACGTACAATGGAAAATGTTAAGCAATACAATGCTCCAGAAATAATTATTAATTAGTTTATATTAATAATATGATTGAAAAAAANACGGAAAATGTTAAGCAATACAATGCTCCAGAAATAATTATTAATTAGTTTATATTAATAATATGATTGAAAAAAATTTTAATGGCTTATTTATATGCTCGGGATGATGTGTATAATTTATCCATGTTGGTGAGGTGTTTGGGAGTGGGGCAGAGGNATGGAAAATGTTAAGCAATACAATGCTCCAGAAATAATTATTAATTAGTTTATATTAATAATATGATTGAAAAAAAATTTTATGGCTTATTTATATGCTCGGGATGATGTGTATAATTTATCCATGTTGGTGAGGTGTTTGGGAGTGGGGCAGAGGGATCTAATAAAATAAAAATAATACAAAAATGTTATTAATAATTTGATTATAAAAATTGTCGAAAAGAAATAATTATGGCATCAATAGTTTCACTGTTTGATACAATGAAGCAAATAATGACTTTAATGAATTTAAAAATAGCAGTCTTCGAAACAAAATGTTTTCTTGGTATCAAACCACTATTTCATAATTCAAATTCACTGTATATTTAGTTTAGGCTGTTTCTAGTTAATACGAACTCACTAGTTTTCAGTCTTGAATAAAAATATTAATTAATCACATTAATTATTTAGGACATAAGTCTCACAGTGCAATTTAAAACACATTGCAAAGAATTACAATAACCTATTTCATGAGGTTAGTAAGTAAATATACTAGCTAAAAAGGTACAAATAAAAAATCAGAAGACAGTGGAAAAGGTTTTAACATGCGGCTACAAGAGGATGGAAAAAAAAAGGGGAAGCCTTGTTACGAAAGATCCAGGGAACAAAGGAGTGGCATGTCTAGATCGCATGGGCAGGGGATAAAGGGCAATGGCCATTAGGGCAGGAAAGTGCAAAAGCTGTGGGCGGCAGGGGATAAGGTAACATCAATTAGCTTTTTTTTTGTGTATGGAATTCAATCCCACTACAGGAGGAACAGCTCTTATACCTCTTAACTCATTCTGCTTCTCTTGTCTGTCTATTCTAAATCATTTATGTCCCTTTCATCAAGCAGCGGTATTTTATTATGGAAGAAACTTGAGGCTTTGTTGATATTATTGCTGACGCCTGACAACTATGGTGACTGAGCGCATCACCGTCCCTAGGTATTTTCCTGTGTCCGGTCAGGGAACACACAATTGGGTTAACTCTAATGGGACTGCGTCTGTAACATCTGCCGCTACGCGCTCTTGCCTGACCCATGAATAGGGATGGCCATCTGCAGGGCTCAAAGTCGGGCAGTGCGAGGTGAAGCCTCCAGACGGCTGGGGTTGGGGAGTTCGCTGGCTTACCTATGGCACACCTTACCCGGGGCTGTCGTGAACATTGATCCTGAATTACTGGCACAGGTCTTAGACGTGGAATCAATGGTTAAGCAGTCGCGCAGGCCTCGTCCAAAGGTGGGGACAGGGTCTGGTCGGAGGTGGTGCTCCAGGGTTGCTGGTGATGGCGGCACTGGATCGACGGTCAGCTCCACCTCCACTCCCAGGAGGGGTAGCCTAGGTATCAGGTGAACGGCTTCAGGAACCCTAATAAGGGGGCCAAAAAGGTTGGCAGGGAGAAATACGGAGTGAGGCTCCAACAAGTAGCAGGCGGCTTGTGTTCACTCCCAGGGCAGTCAGACAGCTAAAGGCTGGTGTAGGTAGATTATTTGAGGAATGACTAGCAGCAAGGATGGCAGCTGTCCTATCGTTCCAACGGCTTTCTCGTCTGCGGCTTAATGGCATGCAAGGGAAGGGTTTACGGTTCACTCATCAATGAAGCAGCAGGCAATGGAAACCTAGCTATAAGTGTTTCCAGAGGTGATTAAGTCAGCCCTTGTCAGGCATGGCACCCCTTCTGGCAGGTCTATATGCTCTGGAAGGAGTGGGTTAGCTGACTTAGGTCTTAGGCACTTCATTGTGTATCTTGCTAGTGGNCTTTCATGCTGTGCACACAGGACTTTGTGGGTCTTTGTTTCAGTATGGGCGGCCTGTGAATGTGTCATGTCTTTGACGTACATGCGGCCCTGGTGATGGACAGAACGCAGTCCTAGTCTAGAATCGAAAAACTGGATGTAAATACCGCTTTCCCCTGCCGCTCCCTTCGGGATGATGCTAGGACGGGTGAGGTACACAGTTCGCTCTAGACGAAGACAGCTGTGGTTGGATTGAAGTACATGTTTATATTCTCTGTAGAACAGAATGTGGTGACCTGTACTACCTCCGACTCCTTAACATGCTCTGGGTAACCTACAGAATAGAAAAGACCAAGGCAGATGAAGAGTCTGTCTGCTCGAAGAGTGAAGGCTTGAAGAGAGGAGAGCAACAAATAGGTAGCCGCGAAAACAACTAAATCTTAAATGAAGATTGTTTGAAAGGTCTCAGGGCACCACATGTGGTGTAAACATTGGGGTGTGGTGATGCAAGAAAGCAAGCATCCAGGGGGGGATTGACAACTCTTCAGGGCTGAAGTATTGAGATGAGGTGTAGCAGATGATCACTGAAAGTTCTCATGGGAGTCCTCGAGACGACAGCTGCAAGGAGACAGCTTCAGCACGACTTGTGCTAAAGCAAGTTACTGGAACAACTGTAATTTCTGCCAGGCGCACGGCCTTACATTGTGCGGGTCGGCTTGTCTTCCAGGTTCTTCCTTCAGTTGTCTTCGGCCGCAAACCCCCTCTCAATTCGGGTCAGGCAGAACCCGTGCTGCCTTCTCTGAGGTGGCTAGCGGCAGGGTAGTTTGACTGGTGTGCAGGCAGTATACGTCGCTGGCATAGGGGTAGGCCAGAGTGCATTGCCGGCTGGCTCTTTTTCTCAAGTCTTTGGCAGGTAGGACTATATTTCATATAGTCTGAAATATGCATCATGCACCATTGCAACATTGCGCAATGTTTTTTCAATGCCAAATATAAATAACACACAGTACATTACACATAAAAAAGGTTTGCCACAGGCCAAAATTGATTGTGCATGGTTACGGCGCTAGTAATGCAGCACATACACTGCAAATTTCATGCTGCGTGCACTAATACGCTTGATACCATCGATAACCAAGTTGACTTCTTTTGTTTGTAAGTAGAGCAGTACATTAACTTTGTTGTAGATGGTTTATTCCACAGCACTCATGAATGTGGCACATTCATAAATTTGATTATTGAAACACAAATCCAATCATCAAAAAGTATCAAAATTAGCGAAAATCACTGTAAAGAACCCTCTGCTTATAGCAATAATGAGGTCAATTTCATTAACAGACTGCTGTAAAACAACCCTGAAGTCACACAGGATGACCACTGAATTTCCTTTTCAAAATTCACGGGCTTTTCAAGGTTTTCCAGACCAAGTTTTCATTTGCCTCTGAATGCTCATTTTGGATTAAAATGTGCTAAGGACACAATTTACTGTTCAAATTGTATAACGCAATGAGAACCATAAAAGCAGCAATAATACGAATAATAATAATAATTAGGGATGTCACATTCGATTCCACGATTCCCTCAATACTTGAAGTATCGTATAATCGAGTATTGAAACTCCAAGAATCGAAGAAAGGAAATCCAAATAACTACAAACACATAACCTACCACCTATCAAAAACAGTTTTAAATTACTTTATTTATTCCAGTAAATGATAGGGGTGTGCAAAACTTCTCATTCTCAAAGTCGAATCAAAGACTTTTGTACCTTCAACTTCATCATCGAATAAAAAAAAATCTTCGAGTGAAAAGTCGAAGATTTTCACCAAGTGTTTTTCCACAGAAACTAGTATNCATCATCGAATAAAAAAAAATCTTCGAGTGAAAAGTCGAAGATTTTCACCAAGTGTTTTTCCACAGAAACTAGTATCAAAACCAGCAGCCAGTATCATTAATAAGGGTGTGCGGATATTAGAAAATTTGAATAGTTGCAAATAGGAATTTACGAATTATTCGCATTCCAAATTCGAATCTTATGCGAAAATTGCGAGTAATTTACATTCCTGTTCCAGTGGTTGCAGAGCTGTGCCAGCCTTTTGAAAGTTTTCCCATGCTGGGAATAGANGAGTAATTTACATTCCTGTTCCAGTGGTTGCAGAGCTGTGCCAGCCTTTTGAAAGTTTTCCCATGCTGGGAATAGAAAAGAGACTCAACTTACACTGTTTTTCAAACAATTTTTGTATTTTTTATTTTAAGCTCCACCCTACTGAGATAATCTACCAACTTGGCATTGAAGAGGGTCAGTCAGCCACCTAATGGAGGGTGTGAATGGTCTTAACAGCCACAAGCTTTCCTTTGTTTGTTTCATCTTTCTTTCTCTTTCTCCCCCGCCCATCTCTCACTCACTCTTTTGTTAGGCAAACAAGACATCATGCTGGACACACACCAGAGGAACGGCTGTTTAATAGGAGGGTGCTCAACCATAACATAACACAAATACAGTGTGTATATTTTCTGTCTGGGGGATTTGGGCTGACATATGTGGAAGAGGCCAAACATTAACAGGCACCCATTGAAATCACTGTGCCCCGGTGGTGCCAAATGGGACTGGATATATAGAATATGGTAGTTTCTGTAAAGTTTATAGGTATCTAAGTATAAAGTGATTACTTTCTTGCAGATTTTGATATTTCAGTTTTCAGCAGTACAAGATTAAGATACGTTTTATTTCATTACTCAGTGTCTAGTAGGCATACATTTTTTTGGCAGTAACAGTACAAATGAGTTGAATACACCAAGTTGAATACACTTGAAAACTGTAGGATACTATTGATGCATGACGCGTCTAGAGAAAGAACAGAGCAACGACTTCACAATCTGCCAGAACGTGCGTCAAACACTCATACCGACGTCACCCGATAGTGCCTACCAATGACGCACTGGCTAGGTGACTGAGGGAGACGCTCATCAGCGCGAGAGGCTTGCTTCATCTGATCGACGCACGCCGAAGTTTGACGTACATCGGGTCGTCATTGACGTAGGTAATTCCTCGAGGGGACGGGAGATATAGTCCGGCAGGGAAGTGGAGAGGGCAGTCAATCCGGGTGGCTCGGTGGACGCGGAGGTCGTGCCTGACCTCACGGGACAGGTGCCGAAATAAGTCAAGTCAATCGAGAGTCAGTGAAGCCAGCGGACTCGTGAGACGCGGAGGTCGTGCTAGACCTCTCAGGGCGGACGCCGGAGTGAATCTAGAGGACTTGAGGGACAACTTCGCGAGTCGAGAAGAACCAGCACACAGCAGCAGCAGCAGCTAAGTAACCGCGCCTCCAAATCCGACCACTTTTCCCCACGTTAGGAACTAAAACTCCGACCTGTAGTGCTCCGACGGGAAAGGGAGCAGAACCCAGGAGTACAGTGTACCATTCCTATATATGAGTGACGTAACTATGAAATAAATAACTGTTTAGCTAACCAAATCCAAAGTAAAGTGTATTTTTGCCGCCTCATTTCACCCCTGAATATGTGTCAGTTCACTACGCAATAAGGTTGACCCAGCAATCTAGCGTTCCATCACCCTGCAGAACACCCACAGAGTGGAGAGCAGACTGGGATACGTCACTACAAATTAATATACATATTTTTTAATCCTTGGCCTTCTATTTTTCTTCAAAATTCCTTCACATGATGCAAGTTTCTCTTCAACTTTGCTTCGCATTAAAAAAAACGACCCACGCACATGCGTAGTAAATTAATCAGTCTTGGAAAATTATTATGTGCGTGAAAATGAGATGCAGAAATTTTTTTTTCAAATTAAACTGTACTGGCCGTGTTCAAATTTACCATTTACTACATTAGTATTTAGTAACTTCAGTTTGGTCGCGATTTGGTAGTTTCGTTTTTAGCAAGTATTGTTACATTCTAAAAACTAGGGGTGTGCGGGATCCCGAACTTCGAGAAAAATTTAGGGAATTTATAATTTTCTCACCGGGCAGAAAATAATTTTTACCAGATATTTTCGAGAAAAATTTACGTTCATGTCTGTATGTGTTGATCCAACTAAAATACAAGTCAGGTTTCGTGCAAGAAGCTTTGTATCGACTCTTTACATAAGCGATTATGATTTGATGAATCAAATATTGTCTAGAAAGTTTAGATTCTTCCGCTTATTCACAGATTTCAAAATTATTTCATAAGCTAAAAATTTTTTTGTACATCATATATTATGTAACCTTAACAATACGTATTTATTGCAAAAATTAACTAAAACTGGTTGCAATCTTGCACTACTAGGAAGTTATGGTAAACCGTGCGCACTGAATTTGTCTGATATGCGAGTGACATCTATAAGTTGCAAGTATCGATTGCTGGTTGATATGGGACGCGAGTATCGATATACATAACCTAAACATCTAAGTAAATATAAGCTAGTACACGATGAATGTTTAATTCAACTCCAAATGTTTAACTATTTTACCAAGATCTAACATGGTGTTCTTAAATATGTGTTTGGTTAAAACAATTAGTAAGAAAGCAGCAAATTGTCTGTTTTTCGTTCGGAATATGTTTGTTTTTAATTGTGTGTTGTGCTCCCTCGTCGCCGAGACGTTAAACTCCAAACGTAGCAATTTTGCTATGTGAAAAAATATAATTAATTTACTTAGCTACTTTTTATTTCATTATCGATAGAGGAATTAGCTTTGTCAGCATACAGATTCGGTATGTTGCATTTATAACCTGCCTGATGACACATGGCTGTGATTGCAGTTGCACTATGTGATTCAAAGCATGTGTTCACGGACATTAAAACTTCCACTGAAAGTTAATTTGAGTAAATTTCTGTCAATGTGTACACATTTTACTACCAACAAAAGTGCTATTCTTGCAAACTTTTGAATAATTAACTAAAAGAATCTCGATTTTTTGGAATCAAAAATAAAGAGTGGTATCGGCATCGAGATTCGAAAAAAAGTGGAATTGTTACATCCCTAATAATAATTTGATTCTACCAACAGGAATAAATAAAATTGTAATGCAGTTTGGCAAACAAAACCCCTGAACCTATGTCATATTTAACAATGGATATTGTGTAGAAGAGTTGGTGATACAATTTTATCCTAAATATATAGCAAAACAATGAAACATTTCCTCTTTGTGCATCACTGCATTCCCTGAGAAAAGCTGCAAGACTGTTTTCTAAGAAAAGCTGCATAAGATTGACGCATGTTGTGTATCAACATTTATTTAAATTTTAAACACTACTTGGCCTCATCTTCACGTGTCATCACATCACCCCAGGTGGAGTTTGAACCCCACACGACTTGCTACCAGAGTCTACGAGCATGCCCCTAGATGCGGGGTCACCCACAGAAACGTCTGGCCAAATAAACACCTGAGTACATACCACCGATGAAACCCCCCCCCCCCAATCAAGCATGACAGAGATGCCTTTTTTCGCCACGGACCGAGAGATGGCACCAGAGTGTGCAGATCCACCCACGGAAGTAGACTCTCACCTCTGCCACCCCTAAACCACAGAGAGCCCGCAGGCAGATGGAATATATGCCCGTGAACAGCAGTTCATTCCCTGCAGCTAACTCCACAACCTTGTGCACTTGAGCTCTATGCAGACATCAACGTCCTCCAGTACGACCACAACTACCTACCAGTCATCTTTAAGTCCTTCACCAGAAACCGCCTAAGAAGTCTTCACCCCTTGAACACACACTACTCTTTGGTAGTGACACCCAAGTCCCTTCTGGACAGCAGTATCGAATTAGTTAGGGTCACTTAGTATCATAGCTGCCTCGCGGCATCTACTCTTATCAAGTTTAGACCCAGGTATCTTTCACCAGTTTTTAGCAGTCTACTTCCATTACAGTCCTTGTTAGTTAGGAGTAGTACAGGCAACCAAGTCTATTTCCTCAAATAAAAAAACACATTTTCTATCAAACCTCTGAGTAATGATTCTAGTGTGGCTATAACATTTATCACCCGTAGACGTCCGCACACCAGGGAAAAGCATAAGTCTGTATCATTACAACCCAACTGTCGAACCTAGAGCAAGACTGCAGGGTCCCTTAACCGGACGGACGTACGTCGCGACAACCCATTAGACGGCCTCACATACTGTGAACCTGGTGTACAATACGGTAGTGCCCCGACCACTAGGAAATCAATCCCCAAGGTGGCTATGAAACCAACCCAACCAATTCACTCCATCCACCACGCTGAACTGTCGCCAGAAGGAGTGATAGGATTCGACTGGGTGGCTCGACCCAGGCAGTCTTTAAACCTAGCTAGGGACCCTCATCGCCTGCTATTCCTTAGCGCGGCAGACCTTAGTTCCTACCTCCATGACATACACCCATATGAGTGGTGCGAAGTGGCAAGCTAGAAAGGCAGCTTACTGCCTCCGAATAAAACATGAGCTGCAACACAACCTCAACTGCTCTCTGCAGCATAACTCCCCGGGAAGAGATCAAACCACCCGATGACTGGTGAGGCCTCAACTCCCAGTTCCCCCCACACACCCTATTTCAGACACCCTACAAGACCGCCAGCGAGCCGCACCAAGTCGTCGTCGACTTCAGTCAAGGGCTTCACGTCCCACTGGGTATGGCAAACACGTGGTTCCAGCACCGCAGTGCCAGCAGTCCTCTGCTGGCTACCATCAGCACCACCAGCCGCACCACCACCTCCACCCTGCGCAAACCCGTACTACGAAGGAGAGTAGACTTTGTGCTGTGCCGTCAAGCCACCCGCCCTAGCTTATAAACTAGCCATGGTCCGGCGTGCAGCCAGTAAAGTCGGCCCAGTCATATCGCCAGTGTCTCTGACCAACACACAAAACCTTGTCTGACTGTGACGTCGTCGTCAGTCACCCAATGTCACGCGTCAAAATATTACTTTTACATTGAAGATTGCCTTGATAATCTTCACATACATATTTGGACACGTCAATTTAATATCATCTCAACAACAAATGTAACACTACTGCTAATGAAAAATAAATTTAGTTTGTGACTATGTTCCCTACGAAAATACAAAGGTGAATGTTAGCAACTTCACAAAGAAGTGCACTATAAAGATAATTTATTCATATCCATTAATGACACTTACTAACATAACAGCTGAAAATCCTTGAAAACATTTTTGATAGGTCTATACTGAAAAACATTGCAGTAATTTTAAATACAAACTTCACACTTCAAAGGTATTAAAAAAAAATTTTCCCCGACTTTCCTTAATTTTTACTGGCCAATGGAATTCTCCGACATTTCCAGGTTTTCCCTCTTTTCTAGAAGAGTGGGCACCCTATCACAGCTAAAAATTCTGAGGAAACAGAACACACGCAAAACTTATTTATGCTATTTACCATCGCTGTCGCAATGCTCTCTTATGGTGATGTGTGACCTTGAGGCGTTAACAATTGTTCACTTAGAATTTCTTTCCATCTCACACAATTTAAAAGAATAATTACTAAAGCTACAAACATTGTTACTTTGTATTTAAGAAGTGTAAGTACTAGAATCCAGGTACCATGAAACTAGCTTATCAGCATCCCAACATAGAGATCCAGATCTGTTAACCAGCAACACCAACCTACATATTTCACACGAGAAATATGGCAGAAATTACTGACAGGGAGATTTTCTCAGGGAACTCCAATTTCCCTAGTCCATTCATTCTGCTCTTGCTCTATTCTAATGTCTCATTCCATATGACATTTCAAGGATGACAAGATGCAAAAGTATCAAATCAAAACTCCCTTCACTTGATAGATGTTATACCACTCTAGGGAAAACTGCTGATCATAATCCGCCATCAAATTTTTTTGGTCCCATTTACTGTTTATACAGCAGAATATTCCCTTTTTCAACCTTCCCCCGTTGTGCAAAATTTCCTCCTGGTTCCCTAAAAGGTGCAAATGGGGGTTTCACTATAAATAAGTTTTATTTATTTTAAGACATCAACCACAGTTATAACATTCCTGAAAGGCAAATGCAATGATCTGAATACTCACAGAGCCGACAAGAGATATCTTGGAAAGCAGGGTCTTGACATGGAGGTGCCAGAACTGAGGGTACACCTCACGGCCTGCCCAGAAGGTGTAAAGGAACCCTCGGTTGCGCACGTACGGATTGATGCTGTGCAACTTGATCTGGGCTCCCCGCCAGTACAGTGCAATCGAAAGGACCACAGAGAAGAGCAGGCTAGCCACCAGCAACTGCAGGTAACGGGAGGTGATTGCAGCAATGGAGTAGCCCAAGTACTTCACCGCACAGACCACCGCCAGTGACACTGCCGCACTTAGCAGACCTGCCGAAAATCACACCACAACCCTCCCTGCAGCTACATGAGGGAACAGCCAATCACTGCTTACCACATACTGTCAGCTCATGTATTGTAATGCACATTTCCAACCTGAATCTGCCGACAGGGAGGTAAAGACAAAATGAACCCTCAATTAACAAAGATTTGCAAGGCATCATTTACCCCTGAAGAAGCTAACACAACCAGCAAAACTTTGTACCCTTGCATCCACGTGGAAAATGTACAAGTCCAACTTTGTGTACATGTGTACCCGCAAGTATCATCCCGTAAGTACTTGTTTTTTGTCTCCTTTCTACAAATGTTATTTGTAGCCTAGCGGCCTATTCCTCCCACACTATAAGATCAACTTTTTTTACTCATTAGTAGACTTCTGCAAAGCTTCAAACATAACAATGTACAGTTTTTAAAAATTGTAATAATTGTTTCATATTTTTCATGTTTAATTTTTAACAAATTCATTATATTCATTTCATGATATAATTTTATTTAAAATATATATTTCATTTTTAATATATTTAATTGATTATAAGAGAGATAATTATCTTACTGAATTTCTTACATTTTAACTTAATTTAGGGCCTTCTTACATTCACATTTTATCTGCCTCATCTCCTCAGGAATTACACTTCAACCAAGTTGCAGATGCATTTCCGGGCACCTTGACCGCACATGTAGTTCCACTCAGGATAAGTACTTAACACGCCGCATACTTTTCACTTGACCATCGCATCCCGCGACAAGTTTTTTTGTGCAGTCTCCTTCAAACTCTATAAATTTTTTACTAAAGTCACCTCTTTTTACGTTGTTACCAGGCATTGGAACTCCTTGAAAGCTACAGTTTGGGTAAGCCTATGGCATCTAGCGGCAAGCACCTAAATCTTATCAACCGGGAATTCTTCATTCTGCCGGATAGCTGTTAACAACTTTCGTCATGGCGCGCGAGATCTTGTAGCTTTACTTATGATCACAATGTGTTCTGACAAGGCACATCTAAATTTCTGTGATGTAGTATAGTTCTGCCATCAACGTAGTTTATCGCAGAGTAGCGGTTCCCGGCACCTCTGTACTGAGACGTAGTATAGGGTAAGACTGCAGCCTCACGGTCCTAGCCCGTACCTGCGATGTGGTACTTGAATTGCGATAAATGACGGTTTTGGTTTCCCTGTCTCCGCCAGCCATCTCGGCTAATCTTAAAATCATGGTTAAAAACACATTCTTAAGATTCAGTCAAACTTACTCATATGTAAATTCTGAAGATTACAAGATTTTGATAAACATATTTTGTTATTCCACAAGAAACTAGTATCATCGCATAATATTTATTCAAGAAGTACCTATTGTAAAAGGACCCCTGAATTAAAACAATTTAAATATTTTCTAAATAGTTTTTTATTTTTATAATGCCATCAACTTTATAAAGTTTGTATTTTATTTAAAATACACCAAGGTTATTTAATTTATGACTTGTAGCATTTACTTTTTTCACCTCTGGCAACCTATATAATTTCCTTCATTTTTCACTTAATTATTGTTGGCTTAACCAGCATGCAGGTCTATTTTAATTTTGGTATTAGTAATAATTTAAAATAAAAGGCAACAAAGAATATCTTTGTGATCAAAATAGTTTCAACTAATTAAATCCAGCTTGATAAAAACTCGTTTACAAAGTAGGCATATTGTTCTCAACACAGGCAAATGTCACGTGCAACATTCCGTAGTTTAAGTGATAACTTCAGAATGCATTCTCGGTTTTAATTAAAAGCAAAGTAAATACAAAAATTGGCAACCAACCTAAAATATTATTTATGGTATGTTCACTGTAACCACTGATGTCATTGCCTACTTGAAAAACACTCAAACAAATATTTTTTCTCAATCATCAATTTTCTTGAGGTTTTGCAAAGATTTATTAAAAAAAAAAATTTATTTTTGCATATATTTCTTTTACACCACTAATTGTGAATTTGACGTACCTGTACGCATCACACAATCAATTCTTTAAAACTATTAAAGAGATGTTCTAGTTTATTTAATATCAAACAATTACTAATAGTCTCAAAAAATCGAGTCGAGTCAAGGAAGATCGATGTCACTTGAGTCAAGATTTTTTACAGCAGACATTGAGCTACTGAACATGCAAGTCTACACACTATGCTTTTAGGTTATAAACAACAAATATTTGTACCTAACAATTACCTTCCGTGCCTCTCGAATCAATAATTTTACGTTACTAAACCACTAGAGTTGCGGCGGAATGAAAACAATAACTCAACTACATGTCTTCACTTGGTTGACAATGCAAATTGGAATATTAAAGAAAACAGCAACACACTGTTATAAAGTTATCAAGGGAACCAAAAGTGTAGATCTTTATATATATATATATATAAAACAAATAAAAAATCTACTTTAATTTTTTCCAGTATTCACACTCAAACTTAATAAAAACCGTATTAAACACCTCTTATGAAACCAAATGCACAGAAATAACAGCCTACGAAGCGGAAGTATTATCCATAGAGCAATTAACAACAGTCGCAGTTATTAGCCTAGAAATAATGTCTTGAATATTGTGATTGATAAAGTGCAGTGAATAGAGTTTCATTAATTTTGCGTTGCCTTTTTCTAACTTTCCGGGCATTGTTATTAGAGTTACATTTATACGTTATGCATTCGTAATTTTCATGAAAAAATATTTAAGTGAAAAACTTGCAAGAGATATTGGCAATGTCGCATCGCGAATCAATATCTCGAAAATATGGCACACCTCTGTTTCTTGTCGTTGCTGGTCGTTACCAACATGGCTGCCACCGTAAACATTGCAATTGTTTGCTGAACGTCTAATAAAATTCTACAGTACATATTTCACTGTAATTCCACGTTTCTCAAATTATTTTTTTATTTTGTGCTATGTACATACATGATGTGAAGTCTAAGACGTCTATTGTTATTTTTTTGTTACAAAGTAAGAGTTGAGTGCAACATTGTGACAAAATCAAAAACAGATTATTTCGGAAGTGGTAAATTACATTAATAGGACTAAATGCAGGCCAGTAAGAGACAAGCAAAAACAATGTGTGTTGAAAATTAATTTTATTTGCGCTATCTATTTGTATTACTTGTGCATATGTACATGATGTACTGTACACCGACTTCGTAAGCCTTGGTAAGTGGAGTTGATACATATACTTTTTTGTTAAGACTTCATGGTCTAATGACCGTGGCACGTAATTTTCAGTGACGCCACAGAAATATTTTTTCGATTGATGCAGCAAAAATTAAATTTTGAGTTCTGCAAAAACGAATTTTTTAAGCATGGTTTACATAGGAATTTCGTTGGAACCACAGAAAATGTTCTGCGGACACTGACTTTCTAACAAACCGTGTTCGATGGTTTGAGTTTCCACTGTATTAGGTAACCAAAACTGAATATGTGGACTCCTTGTCCTCTCACCCAGCAATGAGACGCCATGCTGAGGACCAACCTGTAAGCTATCATCCCCCTCCACCACTTCTTTTTTTTCTACCAGCATAAAGCAGCTGATATTACCATTACCTACCATAGTCATTCTCTCGTTCGCGCAAGGAAAAAAGTAGTGCTGTTAATCACTCACCCTGGCAAAGAATAATTTGTATTAGTAGAAACTAGTTACAAACTTTTTCCTTGGTAAACTGCCACTATAAGAGGGGAAGGAAGTTAAAAGGGGCTGGTGTGATACCCACGTACATAGGTACACATTTACATCTGAGGGAGAGGAAATTATAAGAGGTGGGTGTTATGTTATACCCATGTACACATTTACATTTACGGTGCAAACACAATTTTGTGCTAAAAAATTTTATACTGAACTCTAATTGACTCAACTAGTCTTTCATACAATTTAAAACTCGACTTGACTCAACTCGAGTTTCAAACAACTTGACTCAACTCGAAGCTGTAAAAATCAAACTCCTCCATCACTAACAATTACTCACCACCAATTAACCCTTCTATTATCAACGATTCTTCTTTAAAATGAAGAAAAGTGTGATTTAAAATTCCTTCATCCGAAGTTCTATTTAATATCTTAGTTGCAGTTAAAATTTCTTCTTTTTCATATCTTGAAAATAAAAAAGTGTACTAAGTAATTTTAAAATAATTTTATTAGTTATGATTTGTATATCGTGAATCTCTTATAATAAGACTCGTGATTTGATTCATTCTGAAAAAGGATTCGCAGAACACTACTCATCAGAAATTTTCAATAAGACTGCACACTGGCAGATAACATAAACCTTAAGAAAAACACAGGCCAGTTTCACCAAGTCAGTCTTTTTGACTTCTAGTCAGGCAGATATTTTCACCTAATGTATTGCATTACAGCTATAATATTACAGAACTTCTCAAGGCTCAGGATAATTTAAGGAGTTTTTAAGAGCTTGACAACAATCACAAGTTCAAGGCTTCTAAGAGCCCTGCAGTTGATTGGCTATGGCTTAACATTTTGTTTACATTGGACCTGAGAGACAACCAAGGTAGCAGCATAGCCTATAATACTTAGTAAGACACCGTATCAGGATTTTTTTCAAAAACAACATAAAAGCCAAGTCAGGACAAGCTGGATCAGAAATTGAATACAGGTATCACCCAATTAAAGTATAATGTGCGACGAATGTGATGTTTGTACAGCAAAGGTGATACTGGCACTGTCTGTGCAGAAAAAGNAAATTAAAGTATAATGTGCGACGAATGTGATGTTTGTACAGCAAAGGTGATACTGGCACTGTCTGTGCAGAAAAAGCTGATATTGGCCCCTACTTTTATGGCGAACAACCCAAAGTAACATGATTCACTCTGACTGACTGCAGGGACTACCTGCTTTGTCTGTTCAATGTAACCTGTAACCACAATAAACCTTATGGTTGTAAAATAATTTAAAGCAATTCTAATTGCCTACAATTAATCACTGAACACTCAATGAGGACAATATGAAATGAAACTGCTTTTCATGGTTTTCTTCAAATGTTATTTAAGATTAGAGACCTGACAAAATAACATTTAAAAAAAACGAAAAATAACGCAAATTTTAGCGTTTTAATGTAAATAAAATGATTTTTCCCGTTTTACTTCAAATAAAGCTATTTTGAACATTTACACCGACCTTTACTTGCAACTAAACCAATATTCACGGGATGTGTTACAAAATGATCTGTTTTGTTGCTTTGCTAACCAAATATGGCAAAAACAATGCACACTGACAAGCAATCAAGTTTTCTGATTGAGGTTAGGAATACTCGTCGTACTGTTTACTAAACATCTGCCATCTGAAGATAGCGGGAATTATTACAAGGCCTTGGTGACCATAGAATACACGCGGCTAGAGAATATTTGTCAGGAAATCATAACGTAAATTAACGCACAAGTACAGAAAAAAATTTAGCAAACGCTATAATGCGAATTTTTACATAAAAAAATGAAAAATTATGATTTTTGAGAATTTCGTGAATGAATGTTTTATGTCGCACAGTGGCTTATTATGACATATTTTATGTGTTTTTGCATATTCGAATATGAATGCATGCAGAGTTGACTAGCAGATTTCTTCGATTTATCACCATAAGCGAACATGTTTTACTTTCCATAACGTGTTTACGGCCTTAAATAACATGAGTGCAAGTGATGATGCATCACTTTGAGTGAACATTCAAGTGCATGGTACTCCAAAAGTTTTTTTGCTCACTAAGAAACCCCGCTGTTGTGTTCATATTTACCAAGCACAACGTTATCTATGGAATTCACGCCAACTAGCTCNCTCACTAAGAAACCCCGCTGTTGTGTTCATATTTACCAAGCACAACGTTATCTATGGAATTCACGCCAACTAGCTCACAGAGTTTGTTTACATTTGTAGCATAGTCACGTTTTATGCAACTATGATTAATTTTTTACAAAGCTAAACAATTGTTAAAAAAATAAAAAAAATAAAAAACACCGCTTTTCAATTGGAAGAACATAGCAAATTTCATGTTTTATGAATAAAATTGCATTTNTAAAAAAAATAAAAAACACCGCTTTTCAATTGGAAGAACATAGCAAATTTCATGTTTTATGAATAAAATTGCATTTCTCAAATTACGTATGTCCTTACAAAAAGCACATGACAAATTTGAACAATTGTCATGCAGAAACCCGCATTTTTGTAGCAAGAAAATAACTAATTTTGACAAAAATAACACCTACTTTTTCAGGTCTCTACTAAAGATGCATGTGCAGCTATAAAATGCTCACCATTGCAGCGGTACTTGGGGGAGCCCCAGATGTTTGGGATCAGGTCAACCTGGTAGCCAACCGGCAGCACGCACAGAGTAGCCTGCACACCCACAAAGCCCAGCACTGCTAGCACGGCAGTCATGTCCAGGTAGGCGTTCCACTTCAGCGGCATGTTCAGCTCCCGCACTCCCACATTGCAGCTCACCTGCACACACATGCCACATTTCCAGTGCTCTTTACCTAAAGACTGTTTCATATACGAAAGTGAGATTGTAACAGCCAGTGTGTGGCAACCTGAAATATACATACAAAACTATAGACCACTCGTCGGTTACTTCACAATTTACTGAAACCCTGCTAATGTTCTACTATTGAGTACCAATTATATACCCTTCCACTACACGTACGCAAAAACACTGTCTGTGTTTCAACAGTCAAATGATTTGTTTACTGTTTTAAGTTGTCCAATGAATGCTGGCATATTTCAAAAAGTGTTACATATAAATATTCACAATTTAGGCCTATAACCATATTTAGGTCAGCTTTATGACTTTTTTTAGCAATGTGTATATTGCTGATAGTTCTATGATTATTACCTTACAAATTGTTATGTATGTGTTATTCAAGATAAGCACATTACACATAATGCACGTTAATATTTTGCCGCTGCAGTGTTTAGCCCTGTTAGAACTATGGGCGAAAATTGTTGCGCTAAACCTTTTGTTTAAGATGTGTGTTGGGTTATTTAGTTGAAAGAAAGGCCTTGGCCACGACGCAGGCACAACAAAGGCAATTTTGATTTCATAGAAATCATTTGCAACAGACACGACACATTGCAATATATTCCTGCNGCAGGCACAACAAAGGCAATTTTGATTTCATAGAAATCATTTGCAACAGACACGACACATTGCAATATATTCCTGCTGTGGAAACCAATTTATATTGACCTCGTAACTTGCCTAGGAATGTTAAAGAAACACTTGTGCAAACTATATCTGGTGATTATAAGTATTTGTCGCAGGAAGAAAATTTTACACTTGTTTCAGTGAAAATGCAAACANGCAAACTATATCTGGTGATTATAAGTATTTGTCGCAGGAAGAAAATTTTACACTTGTTTCAGTGAAAATGCAAACACCATGTTATGTAGCCAGTTCTGCCAACTTCCAATTTGTAACCATTCAACCATCAAATCTAAATATTATACGAGGGTTATTCGGAAAGTAAGGTCCAATTTCGTATAAAACATAAATCATTACAGATATATTCAAAAAACTTTTTTTATTTAATTCCTTACATGTTTCACTATTTTTCTACAGTTTCCATATTTGTTTAAACATTTGTCATAAAGTTCTATAAGCTTTTGTATGATTAAGTCATAGACGTCCGCCGCCTGTGAGGATAACCAGTCTAACTGCTTCTTTCACGTCTCGTCCCCTGTGACAATCTTCTCTAAAAATTGTCACCGTCCTTATGATATTGGTCCAAAAAATCAAGAGCACAAGCCATTCTTTTCATTTGGTGTTCCTCAGTAAGCAGCCCGGGAACTCAACGTGCGCACTTGTTATATTGCAAATTTTCAGAGACAATTTGGAAAATGATAAATAATTACCATTTTATCATATTTCATACGTATCGTAGTAAAAATGGCAATGTTTGAATTTGTGAATTAAACCTGAGATGAGATATCAATGTTTGAATGCTTATTACGAGGGTTATTAGGAAAGTAAGGTCCGAATCGCTGTAGCTAATTGAATGTCGTGCAAACATTGTAACTCGCACGCGCACCGACTCCCGGCATGCCTTGCTCGTGAAACGACGCAATTTGCATTGGTATTGTTGCAGTCTGCTGTTTACAGTGTCAGTTCAAAAAGTTTAAAACAATTTATCAGCCCGCCGACTGTAAAAAAAGAGGTAAGTGATTCTGTTTTTGACAGCAGCAAGGAACATTTCAGCAGCGGAAGTTCATCGACAGATAAGTCAAGTGTATGACCCCAATGCGACGAGTGACAGCAAAGTGTGTAAGTGGGCGATAGCTGTCAAGGACGGACTGGAAAAGGTCCACGATGAACCGCGATTAGGCCGCTTCACCAGCACATGTCAAGGGCCATACGTCATGGGCTACGCACTGTGGATGGCACTTCTAGCAGGTGGTAATAATAATGTGATTCGACTGTGTATGTTGATGATGATATTACCGGTGCTAATGATCTAGCCACTACCTTCAAGCTTACACGAAACCTAAAGCAACTGCTGGACCGTGGGAGTATTCAGCTTCTAAAATTTGCAAGTAATTGTCCAGCTTTACTTGCCACCGCAAGATGTCCATTCTTCTGGTGAAACATACACTCTTAGCGTAGGTATTAGGCTTACACTCGTTTGAAGTAGCACAGCACCCGAGACTACAGCTCCTATCATTGGAATCTCCCCGACATCGCTTCCAACACCTGATTTGAGACATCTGCCATTGAACTGTATGGTTCGTTAGCAATTGGTATGCCAAACCTCCAAATACTTTTGTAGCAGATGGTACAAGGAGTACCTCCACACCCTCCAGCCACAAAGCAAATGAACGAAGACCGGAGATGAACTACAGGAGGCAGACTTGCTGCTGTTGAGACGACCTGTCCATACTGCAGTGGCAGGTGGGACGTTTGCAATCCCTGCACCCAGGAAGGGTGGAGTAGCCAGGGTGGACACTATTAGACTATCACTCATCACTCAACTGTCAAAGAGACCTGTGATCAAATTCTGCCGACTGTCAATAGTCTAGTGTTCCTTGTTACTATACTGTGTATATGTTGTGTTGTAAATTTTTGTGGGCAGTATGTTGAGACGCATGCTTTACTTTTATATATAGTGAGAGGTTTTTTTATTGTGGATGTCACCATTTTAAAAATATTGTGCACTAGGGCTGGTTTTGTGAACCTGTTCAGTTTGATGTGACCAGACGCAATGTTCTCACTCGTTTCAATAGTTAGAAGCCAACATACACTGATTTTTGATACACACTTCCCATCTTTAAAATTAGCTACAACCTATGTCTAGAAAATAGATTATATGGTGAATAGCGGTAAAACCTAAATACGCCTAAATGTATGTGCATACACAGCATAACAACAAAATTTAAATTAAGTCACAAAATAAAACTAAATTAGCACTATGTTTATAAGTAAAATCTTTACGTTTGTGCAAATATTCGGTATAGCGATACAAAAATTAAAAATAACAACTTTCAGTTTCGTCGTGATAAGAAATTTGATTGCAGAAAGTTTAAAAAAAAAAACTAAAACCCTCAAATTTAATGATTATCCTGATGTTTAATTAATGTTCATTTAATTTTTTTTTTTTTTTTTTTAAAGCACCAGCAAAGGAAATTTTCGTCTGTAATTCATCTTGTTTGTCTTCATTATTTTTTAACTAAAATAACTACATAAATATGACATTTAAATATAGGCAAGAAACCCTGACGTATACCATTTTTGTTTCACAACAATTTTGTAATAAAATAATTTGCTAAAATGTTATGAAATTCATTGAACTTCCATTAAGCGTTAGAACGGACCTCTTATGAAATTATTTTTAGTTTACATGTTGTGAGAAACAGTTGCATTGACACCACACCTAAAAATTTTTATTTTACTTTATTCCAAATTTTTTTGTAAGATACTGATTAATGGAATCACACACTATGTACAAACTTAAATATTTGTACCACAAAATATTTGAATACCTAAAATATGATTATATGTAATTTTCATTATAATATAAACAAAATGCTTACTCTTGATTATGTGTTTAAATACACATTTTTAAAACTATATAGTGTGTTTACAAAAACAATAACACAGGAATCTTAAATTTTTCAAATGAAACTGCTTAAACTAAATCATAACATCTTTTCCCTGTGTCCCATGGTGACAAGCATTATAAAAAGACTACATGCTGGTCCATTACTTGACATGTGCTAATGCTGCCCTTACAGCTGCTGATAAGAGAGGACAACACACCTGGTCGCAATGGAGGTGCAGCGCAACGAGGGCGACTGGCAGCAGCAGGGTCCAAAGAGCACAGCCGACAGCTCCGCCCCACTCCATGTAGTCTGGCGGCACGAAGGCCAGCATGCGGCCCTCGCGTTTAAGTCCCTCTGCGTAGTCTCGTCCGCTCACACTTCCCCCGTGCACAGAGTTGGAGTCCACCTGTGAAACAGTGGCCCCCCCAATCCTCAGCAACCAACAGCTCTGCGTGCGCCATCATTAGGGTTCTACCAATATTCCGTATAGCAAAATGATGGCTAAAATTCAGAGATTTGCTGTTCTATTTTTGTAAGAAAACCAGTTTCTGAAGGTCTAAAAAAATTAAAATTCTCATCTTATATTAATAATTAAGTGCTTATAAAATGTTGATAACAAAAAAAGTTGGAAATCACTCAGAATCATGTCTGGTTTAAAGGACTGTGCAACAAGCAGATCTTCAAGTGGAGTGAAGACAAAAGAACAAAAATATCTAGTGCTCTGTAATTTCAATGAATTTACTTTAAATTCAAAGAAACACATCAATTTATAAAAATAGGGTTTCCAGAGTTTGCTTCTATAAGGCCCAAGTGTTGCGTGCTAGATGGTGCCAGTGGCAAATTTTCTGTATGTGTGCGCCTACAGCACCAAAATGTAAAATTAATGTTAGCCACTACAGTTCACATAAATATTTAATGAAACTGATTGTGATGATTCAAAAGAAAGATGTATGCTTTCTCAATGTCATAAATGTCCTGGAGTTGATATACTGGATGGAATCATCTGTGAGTGAAATAAAGTACAAACAAGTGAAAAATATGGAAGAGTTTTTGATGGAACTAAAGGAAGAGTTGATAAAATTAAAGACCCATAATTTTATTGCAGAAAGTTGGTCTGAATTTATAAAATCAAAAAAACACTATTCCTTCTCCTGAGTGCATAATTTTCAGATATTTCTCAAAAAACTATACCTTCATGATGCAAAATGCAATAACGGCATTTCATTGGGTTACGCACAAGCCACATTCCTCCCATTTGTTTTAGTATATTACAAAGAAAGTGATTCCACAAAGTGTGAAACTAGTGATGGCCCGATACTGAAAAAACCTGATACCGATGAAGTTTTGGATATTTAGGATCTTACCAATCCGGTACCTGTAAACCGATATTTTCATTTATCGTACTGTAAGCAGAAATTTGTCACTAAAGTTGATGAGAAAAAACTGCTGCCTGGAAAAGTTTTGTTTGCAATAAGCTAAACAAACCTGCTGTTAAGTGAGGATTTACTGTATGCCTGGTACATCAAAGCAGCAAAAAAAAAAATTTACATATTACAAAATTATAGCTCATTATAACATATTACAAAACTAAGTTAAGGTTGCTAGTGTACAAAAAATATGTAAAAGGACAGTAATTCAAGTACGGACTGAGTAGTACTTGTAGACAGGCACTACTCTGCAAGTACTTGACTTCCTGTCCTTTACAAAACTAGAAATAATTATGAAAACTAAGCTAACAATTTGTCATGATACTACGTAGGCTACATACATGTAAGTCATGTTTCAAATTATTAACAATTTGAGGGGGAAAAAATACAAAACTGTTAACAGTGCTTTAGGATATTAAACTTAGTTTTGATGTAAAAATGTTAATATCTGAACATTTTGTGATGAGAGACGATTTCGTTTCTTGGTGCAAATTCCATTAAAAGTGCTAATTAACCTCTCTGAAGCAACAGAAACAGAGGGAATGCCCAATTTCTTATGGGCAAGCAGTTTTAGATTCGGAAAAGATACATTTTCTCTCCAGAAGGTCAAAGGATCATTAAAAAGTGAAATAGTAGGCTCAGCCAACTACTGAGTCAGTTCATCATTTGGTGAATCAGTTTTGGTGTTGAATGCATTTGATAACTGAATTATTTCAGCACATATCTGCTGCAATACTGATTCTTCATTCAATGGCCGAGGTGTTGGTGCTACTTTTGTTTCTTCTTTGGTGACATGTTCCAAGCTGCTCATGTATGCATACTGCAGCCTCTTGTCTTGTGCTGATCCAGAATTCTTAATGTATTTATAATATGCTGTAGACCTATTATATAATGTCAGTGTTTAGTAATTTGTAGTTTTCAGTGAAACTATAGCTATAGCATTAAACAAAACAAACAAAATAGGTACCTTTGCTACTGTCATAGTTCATAAACTTACCTGTTCTTATAACAGGAGTCCAATATAGTTGCTGCAGCATACTAAATATTAGCTTCCATATCCAAAAAACTTTTTTCAAGTGCAAAATGCATCTCACAAGCAGTGGTTTTAATAGTATGTCGTATCTTTCCTTGACTTCTGCTGGCCACATCGCAAACTGTTTATAATAGGTATCACTTCCGACACAATACAGTTTTTCTTGCTGAGAGCCAGCGTTGCATCTTTAAATAGCCGTAACAGTTCAACAATATTTTCAGCAAGTGTCCAGTCCGCGGGACTTAAGCTACACAAACGTGAAATCTTGCGAGTGATGTTTTCGACAGTTTCTTGCTGCTCAACCAATCTCTCCAGCATGTTATAGCATGAATCCCATCTTGTTACCTCTCATTTTATTAGAGCACATTGTGGTAACCCATACTTTACTTGAGCTTCTCTCAGTAACTTGGTGGAGGCCACCGGCATGGGAAAATGAGACACAATACGTTTAACATTTGCCACAAGTTTAGAAACACTCGGCTGATTAAGACAACCGTCTTTCAGAACCAACTGAAGCCTGTGTTAAACAACACATTAGGTACNCTCAGTAACTTGGTGGAGGCCACCGGCATGGGAAAATGAGACACAATACGTTTAACATTTGCCACAAGTTTAGAAACACTCGGCTGATTAAGACAACCGTCTTTCAGAACCAACTGAAGCCTGTGTTAAACACATTAGGTAACTGAGTGATTGCACTCTTCATATTTGCAGCACTGTCAAGGATGGTAACTTTAACTTTCCCGCCTATTTCCCACTCAGCAAACGCCATAGCAATGTTTTCAGCAATTAGCTCTCCTGTGTGACTTGCTCCACAAAAAGGCATTACTTCTAACGACAGGGAATAAAAGGTCCCACTGCTGTCTATGAAATGCGTTGTTATACTGATGAAATCACCTCCAGCTCCGGATGTCCACAAAACTGTGGTAACTGCTAATTCATCAGCAGTTTGTGAAATGTCCTTCAGTTTGATTTTAACATTTTCTGTAAGTTCAGGAAGTTGTTTACTCATTATATCTTTCCTTGTAGGCAGCCAATAGTTTTGTTTAAAGAATTTTAATGAAAGATTTAAAACCTTCATCCTCCACTATCGAAGCAGGCTGCACGTCAGTGCATATCATCTTGGCTAATGCTCTGTCTGTTTCTATAGATCTAGGATCTAATCTGTTCCAACTTGCAAACTTTTTTGAAAATGTTTTGCAATCGTACTGTTTTAATTTTTTGTGAGGTTGATTGATCTAAACCCTGTTGAACTGTGTGCACTAGATGAAGGCTGGCAGGAATTATTCATTTTATAGAAATGATTTTGGACCATGTGTGTTCTAAGATTGGTAGTGTTGAATTCGCGAGACACTTGCCACCGCGACCCACTTCTTTAGAGCAATGGAGTTGTACAGCTTTCGTTTTACCATTGGCTTTGACCATGAAATGCAACCAAATATCGCTTTTTGGTGCCATTGTATGTTTGTAATCTGTAGTGGTAATTCACGCAATCAACTCGCACTAAAACATTTACACATAAAGAACTATCATTGCAATGATGATCCTGGCAGCAAAACAGTGAAAATAATTTATTTTCTAAAAAATTGTTAAACTTTTGTGATGTTCCAATCTTTACCACGCTTGTAGAAGAGGCTTGCTTCTGATATTTTTAATTCTTATGTAAAAACTAAAACATAATTTAATTAAATTTACGTGTACCAGTAAATTACTGATGTGCCGATCTCTGCGATAATGGCAAATGTAACNTTTAATTCTTATGTAAAAACTAAAACATAATTTAATTAAATTTACGTGTACCAGTAAATTACTGATGTGCCGATCTCCGATAATGGCAAATGTAAGGATAATACAGATATCCGATACCGGTTATCGGCTATCACCATGTGAAACCTATCGTGTTGTCAGCGACTATTAGACACACAACACTGTAGCTGTTCACACCTTAGAAAGCTCAGCTTCAAAATTTGAAAAACCAATTTCCCACTGGACAAAAGTGTATTATTTTAGTGACTGTTCAGATGTTCAATATAAAAAAACCTTGTTACCCAGGCTAAGCACAAAGATGATTTCGGTCTGTCTGCTGAATGGCATTTTTTTCCACATCACATGACAAAAGTCTGTGTGATGGTGCCAGAGGTACAGTTAAACATCTTGTGACAAAACCTAGTTTACAAAGAACAATCGAAAACCACATCGTATCACCTCAAGAAATGTTTGAATCATGTGCAAGCAAAATTTATGGAATACAAAATTTTCTTTGTGCTATCAGAAGATATTGTTTGTGAAGAGACGTTACTCGAAAGACAATTTCATGAAGGTAACCATACCCAATACAAGGCCGAGTCATAGTTTTGTTCCAGTAAATGGAGATAATCTTGCTGTCTACCAATGATCATAATCACAGAAGTATTTTGTGGTATCCATCACCTAATGACAACAAGCTGTTTTGGCAGACCTGAACGATTATGTATGTTTTATTTATGATGGGGTGTGGTGGATTGGAATTGTTACTGTGGAGGGAGAGGAAGAATACAAGGCCATATTTTTTCATCCTAAAGGCCCAAGCACTCACTTCAAAATTGCAAAAGAATTGGTTTGGGTGAAACAAGTGAATATTTTTAGAACATTGTCACCATTTGAGGATTTGAGGTAATAACTTACAACGTTGGAACACACAACATAAGCAACAAACTGTGAGTGAAATGTTATCAGTAGGGGCATGCTCTTTGGGTGTTCATTTTTATACAGAATTTGAGGTTATTATTTTTAAAAATCAGTGTTATTTTTTATGAAAGTGGTGTTATTTTTGGTTAACAGTTAACTATGTAAATACAAACAAAACCACATCAAAATAACAGTAAAAGTTTATAAAAGAAGACACAAAGACTATAAACGTTACCAGAGGTTAAACAAGTGATTTCGTCATTAACTTAGGCTATTTTTATAGCGTTTCTGTGTTGATAGAGAACAAATGTTTTGAAATATAATGAAAGCTTGTATCTTATCTGCTGAGGAAAATACCACGGACTCTGCAGGAACGATTTCCTAACAGAAGTGAGGTTATAACCTAATTTCCAAGTTTCTTTATTCACTTAATTAATATTATCTCATGCTTGACAATTTGTGAAATGAAAACTTGCAATCAAACCTATACGGCACTATTTGCATCTAAATTCTGAAGTATTATCACAAAAAGTTAAAAATCAAGTTTATTAGTTTTAAATCACAAAAATTAGCGTAAAAATTTGTTTTATTGCAAATGCAAATTTTGCATGCCCTAAGCATCTCACATTCAACATTTTTGGCTTCAAAACAGCAAATTTCCATTTTTTCNTCACAAAAAGTTAAAAATCAAGTTTATTAGTTTTAAATCACAAAAATTAGCGTAAAAATTTGTTTTATTGCAAATGCGAATTTTGCATTCCCTAAGCATCTCACATTCAACATTTTTGGCTTCAAAACAGCAAATTTCCATTTTTTCCCCCAAGTTTGAGACTATTTTTTTCTTTGAAGGAAGTCTTCAACCCACATAACTTTTATGTTGCAAACAGTTGTACATGTAGATACTAAGAACACAAAACATCAGATCTCTAAATGCAATTTTCATAAAGCAGGATGGGGTATAAAGTGGGGTAAAACAGTCATCTGAATGCTGAAAGCAAATGGCCACCATCTTGAAGATATAAAATGTATTTTATAATATAAATATACAGTAATAGTATCTTACTTACGTAAGCCTTTAAATGACACTAAAAACTCCACAATAGGTGATTCATTAAAAAAGTTACTGCTAATTGTGTAAACCACCAAAATGTGTGAAATTTGCTTGTAGTGTGTATGAAAAATTACTGTCATCATCCACTTGTAGGTAAAATTCTATGTTTTTCTTTCACCTTGAGGATAGGGTAACATAGGAACAAATTTATATAAAAATCAAAAATAGCGCAGCTTCCATTTTTAAAAATTTTTTATGATTTCATAAGGAATGACCCATGTGTGGTTCATGTCTCCTACCATATTTTTTCCCATACAGTTGAGTACTGTTCTGTCAAGGGCTCTTACCTAGCGCTTGAATTGCATTGCAATGTGTTTGAATTGCACGTTTTTTTACAAAACAACTAAACTTGTCCCCATGATACTAATGTACGAAAAGAAAACCCACTATAGGTGAGGTATGTATAATACTACCAATACATCGTACACATTATAAATGCTACGTCCCAGTCCTCCAAAATAGCTAAATACTGCTTTTCCACAGTTTTATCTCATAATACACTGGTTGGAAACATGCAAAACTATTATAGGGACCTGCATTGAACTTGGCTGCAGACTTTCCACCAATAAAATGATAGAGTCACTGCTTAAAGTCCCATAGGTACACGCAGCACAGCAAAAACACTGCACACAAGTTCACAGTCTTGCACGTAGGAGTGACGGGGCACTGGGTACGCATGACAGTGTCACCCTTATTGCTAGTTTGGTTCTGAGTCACGAACGTGCTAAAAACCTCCAAGTAGGCAGGGTGCTTAAATGCCAATTTTAGGGTACTGTGCGAACTCAAACTGGAGGGAAGGACACAGTTACAGCACAGGAAAAATTGAGATCTGTTAAACTTTTTCTGCACCAACATACGTAACACAGAAGTGACGAGAAACTATCTAGTTGTTGGTGCTTTCTGCTGTCTGTTTCGCATAAGCTAGGAACATGTGAATCCACCTTACTGAACTCATTAAACCATACAGTAACACAATGCACTGGTTTTCAGCACACTATTAGAAAACTGTGAGCCACTGCTGTATATGTACGCAAAAGAAAAAAATTGGTCTACATCATCTGAAGCCTATCACACTACATCTTGAACCCAACATCCACAAAATATGTCTCAAGTAACAATTGAGCAAGCCGTGTATAAATGCATCAGGATCCTCCTCACCTCCCGGACTATGGACCTGCGCACGGAACCTCGCAGGCTGGCGGAGGACCTTGCGGTCGGGTCAAGACTCCACTGCCGGGGCCGGTCCTCCAGCGGGACACTGTTCCTCAACACCGAGGATTCCCGCATGGAGTGGAGCAGATCTATAGCGGATGGCACGGCCGGAGGCTCCACACTGGGCCGCCTGGTGATGGTCTCCTCCTCGACTACTCTCTTCACCACGGACGAGGTGACCACTCGCTCTGCCTCGCTGCTAAGGTCACCTTCCTCATCGTCGCTGAAGGAGCCATTAACGAGAAGTGACCGCTGGACTAGCCCCAGCGAGGCGGGCGTAGACACTGTGGGAGCTGCGGTGGTGGCTGTGGCCAAACTGGACGAGTAGGGCTTCAAGACTGTAGGCACTGCAGTGGTGGCTGTGGCTAGACTGGGCGAGAAGGACATAGAGAGTGTGGGTACTGCAGTGGTGGCTGTGGCCAGACTGGGCAAGAAGGGCGTAGATATGGCGGACGTAGGTGTGGACGTCCCCCGTAAAGCACGCCGAGCAGACACTTGCGATGTTAATGTTGACGTCTTTATTGAGCTGAACTCTGTCTGCACACGTCCCCCTTTGGCCACCAACTCTGTAATACAAATACAAAAATATCAAAAGTTGCATGTTTTAATGGAACAAAATACTAAAGGAAGATATGGTGATTTCACCTATACTAGTTGTGGAAACAATGTCAAAAGTGGAAGATAGCATAGGAGTACACGACATGAAAGCTACGGAGTTTGCAGATTAGCTCCCGGTGTGGGGTGAAAAGAAGAGGTACAGATACAACAGGATGCATAGAATGATGAAGTGAGGAAATGTAGGGATGAAGTTCAGTACCAGTAAGTGTGAGGTGGTAATGTTATATAATAATCAGGAAAGGAATAAAATTAGAGGGAATGAAGCTGAAGCAGGTAGAAAACTTCAGATACCTGGACAGGATCGTGGAAAAGAGAAGAGTAAACAAAGAATAGGTAATACGGAGAGGGCAGCAGGAAGATGCAATTCACAGGCATGTGAAGGACCTACCGTGGAAAACATAAGTGCCCCAAAATGCAAGCAGATNCAGCAGGAAGATGCAATTCACAGGCATGTGAAGGACCTACCGTGGAAAACATAAGTGCCCCAAAATGCAAGCAGATGCTGTACAGGCCTACATATTTTGAATCCATTGTGATGCATGGAGCATAAACATGGACAGTGGGCAACAAGTCTGGAAACATGGCAACATCGCCGTCGCCAGCTGGCAGCGTGCAGACGTAGCAATACCGCACAGCTTTCCTTCCCTGCTGTTCCGCACAATGCCANCAGCAGGAAGATGCAATTCACAGGCATGTGAAGGACCTACCGTGGAAAACATAAGTGCCCCAAAATGCAAGCAGATACTGTACAGGCCTACATATTTTGAACCCATTGTGATGCATGGAGCATCAACATGGACAGTGGGCAACAAGTCTGGAAACATGGCAACATAGCCGTCGCCAGCTGGCAGCGTGCAGACGTAGCAATACCGCACAGCTTTCCTTCCCTGCTGTTCCGCACAATGCCACTATGTATTTGTGTAAATGCAAAACCTAAAGTTTCAATATTGGCCAAAGATAATAGTGAAATGCATTGTGAATATCTGTCCCTAAAGTAAAATCGAATGTAAATTTACCTACAGGTAAGTGTTTTTACAAACTTCTTTGAATCAATAATTGGAGATTACCATATTTTGGAATTACTGTATTTTTTCGTGAGGAAAAATGGGGGCCTGTACACAAGACTTTTTGGGGGAAAAAAAAAATGGGTAAAGTTAAAAAGTTTCTGACCACAATAAAATGACACTTCAGGTCCCGCATCGTCAGGGAATAGACCTAAGAGAAAAAGTAAATTATTATACGTGCTATTATTGCACTGAACAGCTGCCAAGAATTGGTTAATCTGGTCGCCCGCCTAACTTCTGTTGCTGGAATTTTTTTGTTTGTTGTAATTTTTCTGGCTTCAAACAGAAGCCTATCTGTGGTGACAGAAAATCCATTATTTCTAGTAGCAAGCACATGATGAAACAGCTATTATTCCAGTTCTAGGTGTTTACACATTTTGCCACGCAAAGCTCATTTTTGTTGGGCAATTTTTCCAATGTATTTTTTTCCCCGCACCAATAGCGTAATTTTTATCGTCAACGCCAAATTGTCGACCAGCTGCCCTTTTTCCATGCTGCATGTGCATATTCCACAACCATCAACTTAAATTTTGCANAAAAAAAAATGGGTAAAGTTAAAAAGTTTCTGACCACAATAAAATGACACTTCAGGTCCCGCATCGTCAGGGAATAGACCTAAGAGAAAAAGTAAATTATTATACGTGCTATTATTGCACTGAACAGCTGCCAAGAATTGGTTAATCTGGTCGCCCGCCTAACTTCTGTTGCTGGAATTTTTTTGTTTGTTGTAATTTTTCTGGCTTCAAACAGAAGCATTTCTGTGGTGACAGAAAATCCATTATTTCTAGTAGCAAGCACATGATGAAACAGCTATTATTCCAGTTCTAGGTGTTTACACATTTTGCCACGCAAAGCTCATTTTTGTTGGGCAATTTTTCCAATGTATTTTTTTCCCCGCACCAATAGCGTAATTTTTATCGTCGACGCCAAATTGTCGACCAGCTGCCCTTTTTCCATGCTGCATGTGCATATTCCACAACCATCAACTTAAATTTTGCATAGTAACTCACGTGTTCCTTTCCATCATCACGAGGCAGTGTTCCAATTGGCACTTTTTGTTAACAAAATGGTCATGCAATCTGTTTTTGTCTACAAAATCTAAGACGTATTTTGTAATTTGCATTTTGTTAACTTCGAAGTTGACAAATTACCAAATCGCAGCCATATCAGTTTTTAATTTTGAAATCATGATAACACCAAACTAATACAGCATTGCATGCTAGACAGTTGAACGTCGCATTGTTTCGACTAAACCTAACAAAATGCTAGACATAAATTTAAAAAACAAACTAGAAACAAAGTGTAATATGGCCTCGCATTTGTGTATCTGGGAAAGGCCACGACACAAGAGAAAGAGAATGAACTCAAGCGATTGATGCCGGCAGAGCTGTAAACCGCCTCGCAAGGTCGTACGCAGAATCACATCCGTCACAATTGTGCTGTTGCCAAGGATGCCTGCAATCGCTTCACATGAGCGCATAGTTTCCAAATGTCAGTTGTACCCGTAAGCGAACAAACCTCAGACTTTAAAAAAAAACTTGTGCAGCCTGTACAAGAGACACTTGTTTTTCCTGTTTTAGAGACTCAAAACCATGGTGTGGCCTGTACACGCATGCTGCCTATACATGCCAAAATACGGTATACATTGAATGTGGTACAACACACAGCAATTGTTAAGGTGAAATTGTTTACGAAAGTTACCATTTCATAGTACAAAATATGCATTTGTGGACATTTTGTTTAGTGATATTCAGGAAAAATGTTGTTTTTAAACTAATATTAGAACGTCACGTAAATTAAAATAGCAACCTGCCTGGCAATTTTAAGATTGCCAAATATTTTTTGCACTATCGTAGAGTATAAAACGAGTACATATAAAAATTTTCGGGGCATAAATTACATAAATACCTTGCACACCTGCAAATACCACATATAAAATTGCCACTGTCGTAATGTTGGTCCCGCAACGAGCATAACTTGCTCTGCAACTAGCTTTTCTTAGCAGACGCTTAGCAGTGACCTCTTGTCAACAACCACATTGTGTTGATAAGGTACAGTTGTTAAACGTGTCAAATTATCACGTGTTTGTGCACAGTCATGTTCTTGCTCTTTCAGACATGGATAAGAAACTAAAATCTATTCATTTATCCACAAAATTAAAAATTATTGAAGAATGCGAAAATCCACCCGTGAGTAAAAGTGACATTAGAAGACGCTATGACCTCCCTTCCACTATGTTCACTATTTTAAAAAATAAGGAGGAAATAAAATCGGCTTCTCTGAAAGATTGCGCTCCAGGAAAAACAAAAAAACCGCACGCTGCAAAACATATCATCTGGAGAAACTTTGTTTACCTGGTTTTCTCAAAAACGTGCATATTTTGCTACAGTATTTTATCGCATATCAGTTGCCTGCGCATACAGGTCGCACCATTATTTTCAAAGGATGTTAAAAAAAAATAATATTTATCGTTTATAGGTCGCGCTCATCATAGTTGTAAATCCTGTACAAACACGGCCTGCGCCACGGGTGGCTGATGCACGCGACCTTGGCGAAGGTCGTGTGGCAGCTGTGTCCTTGCAAGCAAGCGGTGTTGCCAAGCGTACAGCGCAGACACAGTGCGCCGCAAGTTTGTTGGACGTAGTTCGTCTGGAATGTTCTGATATAGCGCTCGAGATGCAACCTTGACTGCCGGAGTTTATATATTTATTGGAAAAAAGAAATAAATTATAAACATTTAATTTAATTTGAAGTGATATTTTTACTACGAAAATTTTATCGAGCTTTCTTTTTATATATTTAAAGTATTTCTAACGTTTTATGTTAAAAGCAAAAACCTAACCATTATTTCTGCAGTTTATTTTTGTAAGTTTTAAATAAACGTGAAAAATATAGAAAGGCATTTGAATATTTCCATTACGTAATTCCCTTCGCAATCCTTAACAGAAAAAAATATTTTAAAAGAATCAAAAGGAATTGATTCTTGCTCAATGACTGATAATCGATTATTTTCGAAAGCTTTCTGTGGAGTATAAGATAGCAGCATATTAGCGTTGGTTCATGGGTACCAAATGGTAGCAGTGACTTGCAAGTCTTTCTCTTATATCGTCTTTGCGCAGCACGTAGTGTTGTTTTGATGTTGTGGCAGTGAAAAAGTGCGACAGTTTCTTGATGGAAAAGCGATGTACCTACACCGCAAGTTTCAAAATAAAAATGGATTTTGTTTGCTGAAGANCGACAGTTTCTTGATGGAAAAGCGATGTACCTACACCGCAAGTTTCAAAATAAAAATGGATTTTGTTTGCTGAAGAGTTTGGAAATCGAGCCGCGGACCGTGAATTCAGAGTAAATGAAAAGTTAGTGCGGGGCTGGAGGAATTTTTCTCACTTATAAGTCGCACCCAAAGTTTTCAATAAATTTTTTTAAACAAAATGTGTGACTTATATGCGATAAATTACGGTAATTAATGTTTATCTTGTGATTTCAAAACTGTAATCAATCTGCATTTTTATAGTCACTAACATGACTGATTTTTTTTAACTTTTCATAGTGTAATAAAATTTTTTCACTTAATTTTAGCTAAAAAATGTGCCAAGTGTCAGTGGTACATATTAACTTTGCATGCACACATCACCCGTCTGTCTCTGTGTGTCCCAACCCACAGCCGCCACGGCAACAGGAAATGGCATGACCTTGGGCACTTTATATGTGGAAACAGCTGCACCCTTTAAGTATTACCACCATCCCCATTCTAAACCTGTCGTGCATCACGTCTGTTCTCCGCTAGTGAGTGAATTTTACGCCATATAAATGTTATTTTTATAAGTTATACTATCAGTCAGTCTTTTTGCATTTTGGGATGTGCCATGAAAGTTAACATAAAGTAAAAATAAAAAAATTGTAAATATGGGACTATTTTTTAGTTGTTTCATTTCATATAAGTTGGGCAGATTCTGACAGTCACCGAGTAGAACTTGACGTATTCGAAACAAACAACGTGCCATTTACAAAATCCTGTATCAGCTGATGCACGAACTAACAAAAGTTGAAATGCACAATAAAACGACCAGTATAAAAATGATGAAACACACCTCGAAACCTTTTTCACGTCGTATCCCGCCCTCTCCAACCCTGCTTGATATTGATTCCAAAAGCATACAGATATATTGCATAATATTGTTGAATTATTTTCTCTAATACTGTGACGAAATATATTTCAAATATGTTTCGTTCCCAGCTAGTAATAGAACAACAGCCAACTTTACAAGACGCTATCTACTGACTAAATTAAGAGGCTCCGAAATCACTCTGACCTGATGTGCACGTCATCTATTGGATATTTTGCGAAGTATTACCAGCTCGAAAAGCGTTCGTAGAATACTTTTACAANCTGATGTGCACGTCATCTATTGGATATTTTGCGAAGTATTACCAGCTCGAAAAGCGTTCGTAGAATACTTTTACAAACAGATAGGGGTGTAACTTTAATTTAATTACATTACACCTAAACATATGAAAACCCTTTGATGAAATGAAAATTGTGTTAGAAATCATGTGCGGTTACAATCCAATTATATATTTCCTGTAATATTATTGTATTACCCAATTTAAGATTGTATACATTTTTAATCTCAAATAAACTTGTTATATTTGCAATCAATGTTGCAATTCTGAAAACTTAAATGAATATATGTATGTATGTTATATACTGCAGTATTTATGGGATTCCCAGTTTACAAGTTAATACCTCTGTACAATGCCACTCATTTTAAACCATAGACATATCAAATTTTTTTATACTGCACGTGAAACATTCAAGTGTTAGAAATGCGTTAAAACAGTATTANCTGATGTGCACGTCATCTATTGGATATTTTGCGAAGTATTACCAGCTCGAAAAGCGTTCGTAGAATACTTTTACAAGCAGATAGGGGTGTAACTTTAATTAAATAACATTACACCTAAACATATGAAAACCCTTTGATGAAATGAAAATTGTGTTAGAAATCATGTGCGGTTACAAACCAATTATATATTTCCTGTAATATTATTGTATTACCCAATTTAAGATTGTATAAATTTTTAATCTCAAATAAACTTGTTATATTTGCAATCAATGTTGCAATTCTGAAAACTTAAATGAATATATGTATGTATGTTATATACTGCAGTATTTATGGGATTCCCAGTTTACAAGTTAATACCTCTGTACATATGCCACTCATTTTGAACCATAGACATATCAAATTTTTTTATACTGCACGTGAAACATTCAAGTGTTAGAAATGCGTTAAAACAGTATTANGAACCATAGACATATCAAATTTTTTTATACTGCACGTGAAACATTCAAGTGTTAGAAATGCGTTAAAACAGTATTATAATGTTTGTCCAAACGGTTTAATTTGTATGAGCTGATATATAAAACAGTAAGTACTAGCTTCCACGACTAACCTTCAAATTAAGCAATTTGGGGAAAAAATTATTTTCTGCATTAAAAGTGCGGATGCAGTTTCATGGAATAAATCGTCATTAGCTAGGTAGAGTATTATGTTTTTTGTATTCTGATAAATTACTTTGACATCAGTTCAGACATTTAAATTTTATCAGCAAAAAGAGATTTTTTTTTGTGAGCAAATTAGTAGGCCTAGCAAATGTTACTGTTTTGTGATTTAAAAACTGTGTAGCTGGACAAATTTTCACAAACCTTTTATCAAGTGACAAATACTACTCGTTGTTACATTCCCGTTTATGTCGTTTTCCTGTATCAGTCGATTTATTTGGATGGCCCCAACAAATATCTTATATAAACAATGTTAAATAAACCCGCATGCTACACCCTTAAATCATTAATTTACCCTCAACCATCGATCAGATATTCTGTCCGAAAACCAAAATATATTCTAAACTATTGTTTATCTGTAAAAAAAACTATCGTAAAACTGGTACTACCAAAATTCAGTAGCGCCAAGAGATGGTTAACAGACACTCCCTAACCTCAAATGCTAGTATACACAACTAATTGTTGTGGAACAATGCAATTGTTTACAACCACGTAATTTATTATTTATAATTCAACACTATTTGTTTTTAAATTACTCACATCGAAAAACAGATAAAAAATAATAATTGCAGGCATTTCTTTGTTTCAAGTAAGCAAACGAATATTCGCGCAAATAAAACACGTATGTATAATGGTTGTNTAATTGCAGGCATTTCTTTGTTTCAAGTAAGCAAACGAATATTCGCGCAAATAAAACACGTATGTATAATGGTTGTCGTACGGACCAGAACCAGACATTCATAATGGACGGAACGGATTTTAAAGTTACTCTCGTTCCACAATGGAAATTTAATAATTTTTTTTAGGTCAGTAAGGTAATTAACCATGTAAATTACAAGCATTAAAAGGGAACAGTATGTTTTCACGGATTAATTCTGTTAAGATAAAATTATGCTACTAACTTTTAAGAGTAATGCAGTGATATCAACTGTCACACAAAATGGTGAGTGTTGTTTAATTTGGCGAAATTAAGAACATTTTGCGGGCAACTGAATTTTTAGCTAAGTAAAATATAATTTCAAAAACCTCGGATTTTTACATCTCTAACTCAACAATTTCTAGCACGTTTCTATTTTAAATCATTGTTTTCAATAAAGTTTGTTTGATTTTGCCATTTTTTTTTACATTTGGCAGAAATTTAGTAAATTTTATGTAAACATTCGGCGGATTTTCGTAATTAAGTCCATTTCAATATTTTATAATACAATACTTATATTGAATGATTGCGATATATTTTTTCATCCAGTATTTAAGATATGCCCTCTGTTCATTACAGGCAATCTACTCAATATACTTAAGGATGAAAATAAATTATTTTTTGAGGTTAGCTTTTACTTTTTGAGGAGAGTGGTCCACATGTTGAGTTTTCCCGCATGCTGAGTTTTTTCCAGTAGATCCCATGAAAAACGAATAATAGAGGTTTCACTGTAATTGTTTTCATTACTCGTAATATAATAGCAACACCTGCCATTTGTTTGTGCACAACTTTGTATGAAATACTGATTTGAGATATATGTATGCATTGTAAGTATAGTCATAAATGTTAGGTCACATTGTCTTCTGTATGAATGAGTAAATACACCATATTAACTATAAGCAGGTCTTTCTTACGGGTAAGTTCGTATAATGGGCAAACGTTTCAGTTTTTCACACTTTTTAAAGGTGAATGTTTGAAACACCTCGGCATTGTTTTCATAACTGTAAAAAAGAATAATATAACTCCTCTGATATTCGGTTGACAACCTAAACCAAACCCTACGACCTCGGAAGTGTTGACCACAATTCAGAGCGTGCATCACATGCCAGTCAAACTAGTGATTCATTCTATCAGAACTTGGAGGATTATGCAGGCATTATTGTACGTGAATCATTTCTGTNGAATAATATAACTCCTCTGATATTCGGTTGACAACCTAAACCAAACCCTACGACCTCGGAAGTGTTGACCACAATTCAGAGTGTGCATCACATGCCAGTCAAACTAGTGATTCATTCTATCAGAACTTGGAGGATTATGCAGGCATTATTGTACGTGAATCATTTCTGGTCAAACAGTAAAAGAAAATGAAGTCTCCTGGTGTTCAACACTGTTGGAAAATTAATTGATAATTCTATAGAAACTNGTCAAACAGTAAAAGAAAATGAAGTCTCCTGGTGTTCAACACTGTTGGAAAATTAATTGATAATTCTATAGAAACTGCACAAATCTCCATTCCGTCCTAATAGGATCAACCTTCCATTATTAACAAGAAACATTGTCCTCTATCATCACATTGGAAAATTTCGAGTGAGCATTCGAGAACGAGCACACTGCACAAACTTCTAGCATATTGGAGGTGAACAAAAATGTTGTAAGCTGATGACTCGAAGCGACTTATCGCTTGGTACAGTAAACTGTAGTGCTAAACTGATATACAAACGCAGATGTCTTACGACAGCTGAGTTAGGCCTGCTGGGCTGCACGCTGGCATTAAGTTATATATAAACAGAAAATGAATCTTGAACATCATTCACTATTCACAAACTAATATTATTTACTGAAATTAACATGCACATGTTACAGCGCCCATTCCAATATTCATTACTTTTTGTTGTTTATTTAATGAGTATAGTGTGGACATACAAGCCAGCTGATGTTAACACCAGCTGAAAGTAGAAATTTAGCAAGAACTTTCAAAAAAGCTGACTTTACTGTGAACAGCCTTAGGTAAAGGACCTGGGGAGTCGTCACGTTACGTAGCCCTTTGTTGAGCTCTCAAACAATATCATATAGAAACTTGAAGGAAATACTGTTCCATGTGCGGTGGGTTTAAATAGCTGATACTGTTTTATTTACAGAAAAATGATGTACTCAGCCAGTCAAAGATTACAACATTTTGATTGCAATATATTTATAATTAATATTAATAATAACAATAGTATTTTATTGATACCATGTTATATTTTCCTGAGAGCAGTTTCAAAATGGCTTTCGCTCTCAGCGTATAATCAATGCTGGTAGAGCACTACTGTTTTTCAAATTTTTTAACTCTGTGTCTATGAACATATCTGCATTACTTTCTTCGCACTCAGAGCAAAATGATAAGTTTTGGCAATTGTTACATTTAAGGTAAAAATTTGTTTTTATGAACTTGTCATACAAATTGTGGGTAACTGTGTCACCAGAAATTAAGTTTAAGCGTACTTGAGAAATTATAAGATGGCATCCATACCTTTCGCTCTGTCCTTAAACTGTGCNCCAGAAATTAAGTTTAAGCGTACTTGAGAAATTATAAGATGGCATCCATACCTTTCGCTCTGTCCTTAAACTGTGCATAGGAGTCAACGAACTGATTGTCTCCTTCCCCAACAGATTCATTGAAGGATGACTCTAGCGATGGCAAGTTGTCTGGAGACGGGCGGGAATTAGCATCGAGAGACACCACTGCAGGAGCCCTAGACAAGCGTGCACTCTTTGGACGGCCAGGCGAGCGTGGCACCGGGGTCTCAGAACCTGGGCGACTCTGCAACTCCTGTGAAGACTTGGACAGTGGTCTGCCTNAGGCGAGCGTGGCACCGGGGTCTCAGAACCTGGGCGACTCTGCAACTCCTGTGAAGACTTGGACAGTGGTCTGCCTGCAGTGCGAGATGGAGAGCGGTTGGCAGGCTTGACTGGCTGCTGCTCTGCCAAAGACTTCCGTGCAGAACGCTCTGTTGAAGATTTACGTACTGTACGCTCTGCTGACGACTTGCGTATGATACGCTCCATAGATGATTTACGCGTAGTACGCTCTGTGGAAGATTTCCGAGAGGAACGCTCGACAGAAGACTTTCGGCTTGGGGAACGATCAGGTATGCTGTTAGCCGACTTTCTACTGGGCGATGCTGGAGCTTCTCTCTGGAGGGGAAAAAATCCTGGGTTATACAAAACCAAATTACCTAAAGAGTACAATCACTACTAAAAAAGACACAGAAGAACTTGAAAGCAATTTTAGTTTAATGTGTCCATGACCACATACTCACAAAAACATTTTTTAATAACACGCTGTAAGATGTTCCCTCGTCGAACTTGACTTCACACTTGTTGTCCAGAACATCGAGTACTGTTCCCAGGAAGTACTTGTTTGAACCTGGCCATTTCGCTCTCACCCTTTCACCTTTCATGAACTTCATGCTGTCGACACCTGCAACCCAAAAACTACTCTTGAACCAATCGTACATAATTACTTCACATAATNCATGAACTTCATGCTGTCGACACCTGCAACCCAAAAACTACTCTTGAACCAATCGTACATAATTACTTCACATAATAAACTCAAGCATCACTTAAAGTAGTCAACCAGATACCTCGCGCAAGAAAATTTGTTTTGCGACGAGTTATAGGTAACACTGGTAACAGTTCACACACATTGAAAAACTAAAATATATAACTACCAGGTGCCACGTGAGACCAAGACATCTGAAATTGCAATGTAAAAACACACACATTTCTAGTGTTGTTGACTGAGCTTGCTCAACGTAGATTACTATGTGCTTCTGGCATACCCTTTCAATGACGTTATTATTGCTGAAAATGATATTTTAAAGAGAGTAGCCAAGTAGTAGAAAAGCAATAGGCCTGATTACAGAAGTGTGAACTGTATTAACACAAAACAGTCCACTGCACAAAGCTCACAACACAGAAGATTGCGAAATATTTTGTTGAAGTAACTGAAATGATGCCAGCAATGTATATGGAAAATGCCTCGCCTTTACCAACCACCAGGAAATTGCAATTCTCATTTTAAAAAAATACAAGCATCTTCATTTCAGCGATTACTAATTTCCTGCATATCTTATTACAACTCTTCCTGTGCATAATAGTTAAATTAAAATCACTTAATGGCCACTTCAACAAAGCCAGCAATTTAAGCCATAACAAAGAGCTTAACCACCCCCCCCCCCACANCTTACAAAGTTTTTTACTCTGTTTCGTACACAATGTTAATGAAGATTTTTCTGGTTGATACTGGTTAATGATTTTTGTAAATCGCAGACTGGTAAAAACAACACTGAAGAGTGTGTGCACACACCTGCTACTTAATTACTAACAGTAAATACACAATTTTAAATCCACCCAATGTAATGAAGTCCAGAATTCTGCATTAAAATAAAATTATTCAAACGGTTTCAAGTTTATTTTAATTTACATGTCATTTCAATTAGGGTTCAGTAATTAGAATATATATATATATACGGATGTGAATTCAGTAGTCTTTGAACTGTTAACCTAGTGCAACGGAAAGTGACTGTTGGGTCAAGTCCCCAACTGCCATGCGTGCGGTGGAGACTACAAGTTGCATTTGCTGTTTTTTCACACTTTCTGTCTGAGGAATAACATTATGGAAATTGGTCTTGTCTTGAATGCAGACATTAGCAATGGATGAAGGTCAGCAAAGTTGTGCCTCAATATGGTTGGATAGGCAAGCATTTTTGTCCTTACTCTTTCACCGAGGTTAAATAAATGACACATATCTAGCCAACCTTCAAATTAGTGTCCTACTTCTTTATTTCCCATTTCAGTAAGTGCCAATATCTACAGCAATTGCCAAATTTGAACCCTTGNCATGAACTTCATGCTGTCGACACCTGCAACCCAAAAACTACTCTTGAACCAATCGTACATAATTACTTCACATAATTAACTCAAGCATCACTTAAAGTAGTCAACCAGATACCTCGCGCAAGAAAATTTGTTTTACGACAAGTAATAGGTAACACTGCTAACAGTTCACACACACTGAAAAACTAAAATACATAACTACCAGGTGCCACGTGAGACCAAGACATCTGAAATTGCAATGTAAAAACACACACATTTCTAGTGTTGTAGACTGAGTTTGCTCAACGTAGATTACTATGTGCTTCTGGCATACCCTTTCAATGACTTTATTATTGCTGAAAATATTATTTTAAAGAGAGTAGCCAAGTAGTAGAAAAGTAATAGGCCTGATTAGAGAAGTGTGAACTGTATTAACACAAAACAGTCCACTGCACAAAGCTCACAACACAGAAGATTGCGAAATATTTTGTTGAAGTAACTGAAATGATGCCAGCAATGTATATGGAAAATGCCTCGCCTTTACCAACCACCAGGAAATTGCAAATTCTCATTTTTAAAAAAATACAAGCATCTTCATTTCAGCGATTACTAATTTCCTGCATATCTTATTACAACTTTTCCTGTGCATAATAGTTAAATTAAAATCACTTAATGGCCACTACAACAAAGCCAGCAATTTAAGCCATAACAAAGAGCTTAACACCCCCCCCCCCCACA
>NQII01003768.1:16232-57097 GCA_002778355.1 Clitarchus hookeri | reverse complement strand
CCCCCCCCCCCCCACACACACACACAAAACCCCAAGAAAATCAAGTTGTGCTTACAAAGTTTTTTACTCTGTTTCGTACACAATGTTAATGAAGATTTTTCTGGTTGGTACTGGTTAATGATTTTTGTAAATCGCAGACTGGTAAAAACAACACTGAAGAGTGTGTGCACACACCTGCTACTTAATTACTAACAGTAAATACACAATTTTAAATCCACCCAATGTAATGAAGTCCAGAATTCTGCATTAAAATAAAATTATTCAAATTGTCTTAAGTTTATTTTAATTGACATGTCATTTCAATTAGGGTTCGGTAATTAGAATATATATATATATATACGGATGTGAATTCAGTAGTCTTTGAACTGTTAACCTAGTGCAACGGAAAGTGACTGTTGGGTCAAGTCCCCAACTGCCATGCGTGCGGTGGAGACTACAAGTTGCATGTTTCTGTTTTTTCACACTTTCTGTCTGAGGAATAACATTATGGAAATTGGTCTTGTCTCGAATGCAGACATTAGCAATGGATGAAGGTCAGCAAAGTTGTGCCTCAATATGGTTGGATAGGCAAGCATTTTTGTCCTTACTCTTTCACCGAGGTTAAATAAATGCCTAGCCAACCTTCATATTAGTGTCCTACTTCTTTATTTCCCATTTCAGTAAGTGCCAATATCTACAGCAATTGCCAAATTTGAACCCTTGATCTAAGGTAACTTCTATTGCATCTTCATCAACTGCTCTGTCGCCAGATGTTACGACCTTGGATTGCCAGAGGTGTGTAGTGAAAGAAACAACCAGCACTTGCCGATTGCTTTCACTTTAACCATAAGGAATGGTCGCATTTTTTAAATAATTCCTTCCATGAAATTTATAGCATGTCATTACCATCTTGTGATCGCTACAACTGAAGTGTATCCGGTGGGAAGGACCACATTATATGGGCATTAGCAAAGATCTGATAGGTTTGGAGAGGTTCNGGATTGCCAGAGGTGTGTAGTGAAAGAAACAACCAGCACTTGCCGATTGCTTTCACTTTAACCATAAGGAATGGTCACATTTTTTGGTAATTCCTTCCATGAAATTTATAGCATGTCATTACCATCTTATGATCGCTGCAACTGAAGTGTATCCGGTGGGAAGGACCACATTATATGGGCATTAGCAAAGATCTGATAGGTTTGGAGAGGTTCAACATAACNCAACTGAAGTGTATCCGGTGGGAAGGACCACATTATATGGGCATTAGCAAAGATCTGATAGGTTTGGAGAGGTTCAACATAACTACTACATCATAATTATATATTTACATTTTTGCCCTTCAGATGTGCTGGTGGTCGAAATGGTCATGGTATAGACCATTCACGGTTTCTTCACACTTTTCTGAAGCCCTGCGAAAGTTCTACTTTTGGTTGCTGATTATGTATCCTTCCACTACATNCCGGTTTCTTCACACTTTTCTGAAGCCCTGCGAAAGTTCTACTTTTGGTTGCTGATTATGTATCCTTCCACTACATGTAAACAAACACTGCCATGTGACTTCTACATTTAAAGTGTAAAATGCTTTGTTTACTGCTTCCAGCTGTTCAAATAATTCTGGGATATTTCAAAAACAATTACGTATGAATGATCACAATTCAGGTCTATAACCACATTTAGGTAAGCTGTAAAACGGTTTAACAATGTCTGTATTGAGGATAGTTTTGTGGTAATTATTTTACACATTAACATATTTATGTTATTCACAATATAGCATATAACACATAATACATGTCAATATTTTTCTGTGTGCCATTTGTGGCACTATTATTGTTCAAGACATATGCTTATTTCTTCATTTCATTCTACTTTGCTCTTATTTGGGTAATGCAGGCTTTTATTTGGCAAAGTCTCCTCATTCCTTAACTTAGATAGTAGTTGTGAGTTAACTTCTTCTTTTGAACCACTAATCTGTGGAATTACCCTTCGCAGAGAGGAGCCATTAATACGACATTGCTGAAGTTATGAATCTCCACATTATACAAAATAATTTCTCTCAAAAAAAAAACTCAATCCAAAAAACAAGTTAACATCCCTGCAGTGTTTCAGAGGGCTCAGAAGAAAATTCAAGCTATCCCATAAGTGGCAAATAACAGTCCAGACATGTTCCACGCCCTCGACATCAGACACCTATTCTAGGCCTTTAGACAGTGATTCATAATAGCACTACAAAAATTATTTACATATACTGTATTGAACTTTGATAACACTTGAACCTTAGACTTATGTAACGGTGCAGTACAGTAGGTGTATTTGATTTTTAATTCAATTTTGTTTGTACAGTACGGTACTACATATGTATTTTTAATTTTTTTTATACTGTAATATTTTCTGTTGTGTTTATTAAATAACAATTATTAGTTTTTGTATGTTAAAACTGTAGTTTTTGTTTATATCCCCTTGTTTAAACCCGGTTTTTAAAAATGACCTTGATAATCCGGCATTGACAGATACCTGAGCAAGCCGTATTATCCTCTGTAACATATATGAAAGCCACATTCTTGACAGTTGACGATCACCACGCCAATGCTTACTTTTCGTTTATGTGTCCATTCGCCATCAACTGGCTTTGATGCAACGAGTCAGCGCGTTCAGGAGGTGCTGCTTCGTGTGGCAATTAGTGAACTACTTGGGTGGCCGCGACAGGCGGCGAGAGGTTTGAAGGGCGTGTGTAGAGATGTTCGTAAAAACTATACACAAAATATATGTTACTTTAAAAATTACGCAGAGCTCGTGAAAAATAAAACTATTGGTATCTGTTAGTAAATGTATTATATAAAGTAAACAAACGCTATTCTCTTCTGGCTTGTAGTGCTTCGAAAATAGCCCCACATATGGCACGCACAACATTTCAGCGCGTGCTCTGAGCCACATTTTTTTCTCAAGANGTGCTTCGAAAATAGCCCCACATATGGCACGCACAACATTTCAGCGCGTGCTCTGAGCCACATTTTTTTCTCAAGACGTAGCGTCTTTGTAAAGTTTACTGTTGTTCTATTACTACCTCGGAACGAAAGGGATTTAAAATATTTTTCAGTCAGATTATTAGAAAAAATAATCCAACAATACTATGCAATATATCTGTATGCTTTTGGAATTAATATCAAACACGTAACAAAAGCCGGGTTAGAGAGAGGGAATAAGACGTGAAAAAAGTTTTTGAAATTGCGTTTCATTTGGATATGGATCGTTTTAATGTGACTAATTTTGAACACCTATACATTTCACCTTTAGCACAAAGTTTAGTTTTTAACACTAAAAACCGCTGTTTTATGACCACGTAAAACCGCGTATTTTCAGCTGGTCTAATGTGTGTCTGCAGTGCACTCAGAATAGCCAACGTAATATCAACTTTTGTTCGTTCGTGCATCAGCTGATACAGGATTTTGTAAATTGCAAGTTGTTAGTTTTGAATACGTCAAATGCCACTCACTGACTGTCAGACTGTGCCCTTCTTATATGAGATTAACTATGAGCCATGAAAATTAAACATTAAATTATTTGGGTGGGTGGGGCTCAAGAGTTGCAAAAAGTTGGGTTATACTATACAGTATTTTTCAAACATAGCAATTCCTAATAAATTTAAGTTGTTTTGATTTTTCTCTAGTTAGTTTTCATAAGCCTAACCATTTAAGTTCAATAGCAACTTAATTTTTACTTTCAAAAAACTAAAATGCATGTTTTTATAAATGTTTATCAAGGATGATCTTACTTTCATTTTTGCCCTTCTTTTTTCTAAGTTACTGAGATGGACGTTACAAAAAATTACGAGGCCCACAAAATTGACACTAATTAGCCTATGCGTTTTACGCAAGTAAGCGGTGTTACTTTCACAANAAAAATTACGAGGCCCACAAAATTGACACTAATTAGCCTATGCGTTTTACGCAAGTAAGCGGTGTTACTTTCACAACCCTTTCCCTTAAACAAACAGAAAGAAAAGAGCTTTTGAGAATAAAACAAATTCTTTAGCTTTTATTAGGGATTTTCTTTGCTGTATTAAATTTCATTCCTGGTATTAAGTGTTTCTCAAATTACCATAACTATATTTTCAGCTTATGTGTACAGTTCTTACAGTTCAAAAATTAAGCGCAAACAAACCAATTGCAGCATCAGAATAATAAAAGGTATGTTAGGTACATAAAACATAAGAAACAATAAAATAAGCACGTTATTTTTTTTAATAATTTGTTAGTTTCCAAACACTATAGTTGAGGCCTCAATTTAGTGATTATATAAACAAGGTGGAACGCGAAAATACAGGTTCTCCGGCCAGCAGCGCAGCATTCAGCCCGTTAGCTTTAGGCCTACTATCACCATACTGATTGTTATATGACATTTATAAAGCAAAAAAAGATTTTTATGAATACTGAAACGCGGTTTAGAATCCGAAAATATTTGTAACCTTCTTTCTCAACACAACATTACGTTTCATTTCTAAATAATGTAGTTAATTTATCAGACATCAAGAATGGCGCACGACAACACAGTACGCTCACAGCAGTAGCAGTCATTACAATTGTGTAATTCTTGTAATTGTAATACCTATTCCATATTTTAATTTCCTACTTTGAATCTTAGCAATTGCAAAAACAAACACATATGATAACAATAATACATAAATCAATAAAACGTACAAACAAATAAGTTTTACCATGTGATTTAGTCCTACAATCGCTTTGAAGATCACAAATGTGCGATATGAGACACGTTTTTAACTTTCTAATTTTACATCACTTATTTCAGGTTACACAAAACAAATGACAATCTAAGTAATCAAGTAGCATATCTGTATCTACTCGTGGCAGATTGTCCGACTGCACTTTCACAAAGTTGCCTCCCATTTTAGTGTTGCGTGTTTGCAACGTGCCGTAGCCAGCGTACGACTAGCTACGTCAAACCGATGAGAGAGCGTTCCGCATTCACATGACAGCGGCCGGAAAGTTACTGTTTTAATACTAAAATAAAGTCAAAACCAATTTTTATGCAAAAAAAACGGCGAATTTTTATTTTCATACGCATATACAAATGTGTTTGTATCATTTTCAACAATATTGGCGAAATTTGCATGTTGCCCATTGCACCCGCCGCCTACCTAGGACAGTTAATATGCGTCCGGTGTGTTTTACGGTTCCTTTAAATCCCTACAATCCTACTTTCGTAGTTTAGTGTAAAACCCTAACATCCTAGGTTAGTGTCAAACCCTAAAATCCTAGGTTAGTGTAAAATCCAAAAAGCCTAGGTTAGNGCACCCGCCGCCTACCTAGGGCAGTTAATATGCGTCCGGTGTGTTTTACGGTTCCTTTAAATACCTACAATCCTACTTTCGTAGTTTAGTGTAAAACCCTAACATCCTAGGTTAGTGTCAAACCCTAAAATCCTAGGTNAAAAATTACGAGGCCCACAAAATTGACACTAATTAGCCTATGCGTTTTACGCAAGTAAGCGGTGTTACTTTCACAAACCTTTCCCTTAAACAAACAGAAAGAAAAGAGGTTTGAGAATAAAACAAATTCTTTAGCTTTTATTAGGGATTTTCTTTGCTGTATTAAATTTCATTCCTGGTATTAAGTGTTTCTCAAATTACCATAACTATATTTTCAGCTTATGTGTACAGTTCTTACAGTTTAAAAATTAAGCGCAAACAAACCAATTGCGGCATCAGAATAATAAAAGGTATGTTAGGTACATAAAACATAAGAAACAATAAAATAAGCACGTTATTTTTTTAATAATTTGTTAGTTTCCAAACACTATAGTTGAGGCCTCAATATAGTGATTATAAACAAGGTGGAACGCGAAAATACAGGTTCTCCGGCCAGCAGCGCAGCATTCAGCCCGTTAGCTTTAGGCCTACTATCACCATACTGATTGTTATATGACATTTATAAAGCAAAAAAAGATTTTTATGAATACTGAAACGCGGTTTAGAATCCGAAAATATTTGTAACCTTCTTTCTCAACACAACATTACGTTTCATTTCTAAATAATGTAGTTAATTTATCAGACATCAAGAATGGCGCACGACAACACAGTACGCTCACAGCAGTAGCAGTCATTACAATTGTGTAATTCTTGTAATTGTAATACCTATTCCATATTTTAATTTCCTACTTTGAATCTTAGCAATCGCAAAAACAAACGCATATGATAACAATAATACATAAATCAATAAAACGTACAAACAAATAAGTTTTACCATGTGATTTAGTCCTACAATCGCTTTGAAGATCACAAATGTGCGATATGAGACACGTTTTTAACTTTCTAATTTTACATCACTTATTTCAGGTTACACAAAACAAATGACAATCTAAGTAATCAAGTAGCATATCTGTATCTACTCGTGGCAGATTGTCAGACTGCACTTTCACAAAGTTGCCTCCCATTTTAGTGTTGCGTGTTTGCAACGTGCCATAGCCAGCGTACGACTAGCTACGTCAAACCAATGAGAGAGCGTTCCGCATTCACATGACAGCGGCCGGAAAGTTACTGTTTTAATACTAAAATAAAGTCAAAACCAATTTTTATGCAAAAAAAATGGCAAATTTTTATTTTCATACGCATATACAAATGTGTTTGTATCATTTTCAACAATATTGGCGAAATTTGCATGTTGCCCATTGTACCCGCCGCCTACCTAGGACAGTTAATATGCGTCCGGTGTGTTTTACGGTTCCTTTAAATCCCTACAATCCTACTTTCGTAGTTTAGTGTAAAACCCTAACATCCTAGGTTAGTGTCAAACCCTAAAATCCTAGGTNACCTACAATCCTACTTTCGTAGTTTAGTGTAAAACCCTAACATCCTAGGTTAGTGTCAAACCCTAAAATCCTAGGTTAGTGTAAAATCCAAAAAGCCTAGGTTAGTGTAAAACCCAACAATCCTACGTCAGTTTAAAAATGTAAAATAGTGATTCACCCATAGTGGGGTTAGGTTTTGTTAGATTAGGTGGGCACATATTACGAAATTAGTCGGACGTTAATGCCCCCTAGTATATTCGTGTTCTGCATCATTAATAGAGTGGAAATATACCATTTNGGACGTTAATGCCCCCTAGTATATTCGTGTTCTGCATCATTAATAGAGTGGAAATATACCATTTTCCGTGATTTAATTTTTATTTTTACAGAAAAGCCCCTAAACTTAAAAATTACCCAATTACCAAAAAAAATGAGCAACCACCAGAATCCCGAATATACGAGGAAAATAATCTACACGAAATAAGTAATTCAGTTCCTAGTTNCTACACGAAATAAGTAATTCAGTTCCTAGTTGAATATAGTCTTTACAAGTCACGATCAAAAGTCAAGTGTCATTTAACCCAACAATTTAAGCTACATGCGCAGAATTCGCACGTAAATTGCAGTTACAATCAATAAACCAACTCTTGCACATAATTCCAGAAAAATAACATATAATCACCCTTGCTCAAAAATAACTGGTAAGTTGGTATGGATAAAAAAANTGCACATAATTCCAGAAAAATAACATATAATCACCCTTGCTCAAAAATAACTGGTAAGTTGGTATGGATAAAAAAAATTTGGCGCCTAATTGGATAACATTAATTTTACTTAAATTCTCCGTAGATTACTAAGTCATCCTGTCCANTAAAAAAATTTGGCGCCTAATTGGATAACATTAATTTTACTTAAATTCTCCGTAGATTACTAAGTCATCCTGTCCACACTAAACAATACGCTATTTCTGACAATTAGAGAGTATTACAATACAATTTCTGACTAAATGTCTGACCATTTTTAATCAAGCTATAATTCACGCGTCATGGTAGACCACGCGCGGACAAGTCAACACAAAACACAACAAACTACATTTAAACTTACAAACAAAACGTAACGGTATGCANAGACCACGCGCGGACAAGTCAACACAAAACACAACAAACTACATTTAAACTTACAAACAAAACGTAACGGTATGCAATTCGTTACTTCCCAGTATCATGCGATAAACACCATGAACGATAAAACTGCTGACATGCATATTACCTCTAACTATTAATTACCTTCTTTGGCACGAGACATCAAAACCGCTCCTCAAAAAAACTAAACATACGAAAACTCTCTAAACAATAACGGACATCAAGAATCCACTAACCTAACTGAGATACCACGCGTACTCCGATTCGTGGATTGAAATAAATCCGAGCTGTTTATTGGCTAGCACGATACTTATTCATCAAAACAAAAACACGATTACAAAATTCAAAATAAGATTTTTTCTCCCAAATATTTTTTAAAAAAAGATTATTTTAAAATAGCAATAACATTTGAGACAGTCCATCAAATAATATTATAAATTTTAAAATAAAAAAAAATGTTACCAATAAAGCAGTTTGGTTTCTTCCTCTCTTACATAAGATATAATTGTCTATACTCCGGAAATTTTTGGCGTCTTTCCCATTTCAGGCAATTAACGATAGTTAGGTTTCTACACGAGTTGGGATATCGATGTTAGAAGTTTCGTATCTAATTAAATATTTATATTTTATCATACACCTAGATTAAAATGTTATTTATAAGTGGNAGACCACGCGCGGACAAGTCAACACAAAACACAACAAACTACATTTAAACTTACAAACAAAACGTAACGGTATGCAGTTCGTTACTTCCCAGTATCATGCGATAAACACCATGAACGATAAAACTGCTGACATGCATATTACCTCTAACTATTAATTACCTTCTTTGGCACGAGACATCAAAACCGCTCCTCAAAAAAACTAAACATAAGAAAACTCTCTAAACAATAACGGACATCAAGAATCCACTAACCTAACTGAGATACCACGCGTACTCCGATTCGTGNAGAAAACTCTCTAAACAATAACGGACATCAAGAATCCACTAACCTAACTGAGATACCACGCGTACTCCGATTCGTGGATTGAAATAAATCCGAGCTGTTTATTGGCTAGCACGATACTTATTCATCAACACAAAAACACGATTACAAAATTCAAAATAAGATTTTTTCTCCCAAATATTTTTTAAAAAAAGATTATTTTAAAATAGCAATAACATTTGAGACAGTCCATCAAATAATATTATAAATTTTAAAATAAAAAAAAATGTTACNTATTTTAAAATAGCAATAACATTTGAGACAGTCCATCAAATAATATTATAAATTTTAAAATAAAAAAAAATGTTACGAATAAAGCAGTTTGGTTTCTTCCTTTCTTACATAAGATATAATTGTCTATACTCCAGAGTTTTGGCGTCTTTCCCATTTCAGGCAATTAACGATAGTTAGGTTTCTACACGAGTTGGGATATCAATGTTAGAAGTTTCGTATCTAATTAAATATTTATATTTTATCATACACCTAGATTAAAATGTTATTTATAAGTGGNAATGTTAGAAGTTTCGTATCTAATTAAATATTTATATTTTATCATACACCTAGATTAAAATGTTATTTATAAGTGGCCGCTTTGGAAAACTGCGCATTCAGCGGCGGAAGTTTTTCATATATGTCAAGCTCTGTAGGAAAACTCGTTTTGTTTCTAACCTGAGTAGAAATAATAATAACGACAGTAACATGTTTTTAATATTTTTAAAGTAATAAAAATAATAATTGAGAAAGTGCGACTAAATATCAATCCTCTCAATTTGCTAATTATCAGCGGCTAGTCTGCTACGAATTGCTGTATTGAAGAAATTTTCAGCAATGAATTTGATAATGGTACCATGGAGCATGTAAGGTCTTAAAGCACTCAGAAAATTTAATTAACGTCCTATTATATGATTCAGTTTAACAATCTTAATAAGTCTGAATTATTTCACGTAACTCAAGGCTCATATCACACTTGAGTTGTATTGTTAGAACAGCTGGCAAAGGAATGTTGTGTGACAATGACTGGGACTAAAAGCAAGCGTCCACCGCAAATGGGTGATTATAACCAGGCCGGGAAGGGACAGAGCTGCACGATGCGGGAAATGGGACAGTTCGTAACCACATGGTCGGTCCAGGGCAGGGAGAGATTTCGCCAGTTTGACGAGATCTATGTTCTTGTGCAAGAAATGAACTATTAAACAATAAGAAACTAAATGTGTATGTCACGATAACCTTCGATGATATATACGATTTGATTATAGTGCACATAACTAAGAAAATTAGACATTGGAGGAAACCTATAAGGACTGGNTCGATGATATATACGATTTGATTATAGTGCACATAACTAAGAAAATTAGACATTGGAGGAAACCTATAAGGACTGGGGAAAAATTGTAGCAGTTTAAATTTTAGTTGAAAGCTATACTAATGTAATGCTATTTACTATGGTGCTGACGAAAACAAGTTAAAGATAACTGTGAAATGTTATTATTTGGCATGGAAAAAAATATTAATAAGTTACTGTGATAGCAATAATAATATTTCCAATTAGTAAACAGTTTTACATCGGTAATTGTAATGTTACATTGGGGTCATTACAGCTGTAGCCCTTAAAGAAATACACATACATGTATAAATGCGTTTCCACATTAAAAAAATGCCTTGTCAAGTACACTACTCAATATACATATATATAACTGAAAATTTACCATTAGCTTCCAGTTGGGTGAATGCTTGCTGACACATTTCACTTTCATTACTGCTAAGATTCGACATAGATGAAGCTCTAAAATTGCTGCATAACAAGTGGTGGATCTTGAGTTTGTGTCAGATGTTCGATCACAAATGTCGCAGAGTGAAGCATATAATTTTCTTCGGCCTGTAACACAATCTGAAAGATCTGTTTCTTTATTGAAATTTGCATTCCCATTAGCAGTACTTCTGAAATTCCATGCATACAATCAAAAATGAATTTTAAACTATCATCTTAGCGTTACATTCTTTCCCTGTCATGCTCTTCAGCACATACTTCTCTTTTCTCGAAGTTTTCATACATAATAGATAATGGGTCATCTCCACTGTGTTTTAATGATAAAGTGTTCTGTTAGAAGGTACTTTGCAACTGGAAATTCCTATAAATCAATGGCACATAACCACAGACTGGTAGATCGAAATCTGACTCGAATTGTTGGAGAAGTATCAACAGCACTGTCGAAAACACTACAGCCTTAAGTTAGGGCACCAACGACAGAAGAAACTTGGTCGATAGTATTACAAGACTTTGAACTAGGACTGAGCCGATACTGGTACCGATATATCGAAACCGGCCGATATCGTAATTATCGGAATTGTGGGCATTAATTTTTAAATCACCGATATTATAACCGATATTTTGACATAAGAATCTAAGATGATGGTGTTTTAAAATTGCCATAATTGGAGTGCTTTGCTCACTATTTTGTTTTATTAATGTAATCACTATTTTAAAATTAGTTTTTACTAAAGTACCCAACTGACTGTGTTTATTTTCAAAACAAAATTAGGCACGTTTCGCATGATTGTTTACGAAACACATATACAAGAACACAATAGTAGCCACCATTAGCGTTTACTGAATTTTATCTATGGAGGCAAGCTTACAGCATAAACAAAACTTAACATATATAATATTAAAAATAATTTATATTTACGATTACCGCCAAAAATATTTTGTCTTAATTGTTTCACGGCAAACCGCGAACACAGCGCCACATAAAAAAAAACTTCTATAATATTGTAATGTTGGTTATATGCTGCATATTACTGCCGCTTAGCGGTGCCATTAAAACAGTTGCCTATTTTTTGTTTACTTTTTTGGTTTGTTTGCCATTGCTGTAGTAACATGACGGTATTAGGTTAGGGTTCGAACGTGATGAAATTATTTACGTGTGCCAACAATAAACAAATTAAATGCCTGGAAGAAAAAGTGATTTAAGGAATTTCTTTGTACCGTAAACAACACGCAAGATTGCAAATATGTTTACAATATTTGCAAATGTTTGGTTTCGAGAGGCGGTACATCATCAAGGTCCTATAGTACCACAAACTTAAAACAGCACATTGAATGTACGCACCATTTGAAGTGTTATGTTTCATCGCTTACTGACATGCTTTTGGAGGTTATTTTGGTCTAATAAATATGCTTAAGCTTAATATGTGGTTCCTAGATTTATATTTATCGTAATAGTTAGGCCTATCACTGAAACAATAAAAACTAAGACTATTAGAATTTTATTTAGGTAAATGTTTAAAAATTACATTTTTATTTTTAGAAACTTGCAATAATTTTATTTATCCTTGTTAAGACAGTATCGGTATTGGTATCGGCAATATCGGAAAAGGCTCAAAATCCATATTAGCTCACCTCTACTTTGAACATAAATGACAGTTCGAAACACTGTGTCCGCACACTAGACAGCAATCATGTTGTTATCAAGGAAACGCCTCGCTCAGGATCGACGGTTTCCTCTTACAAGTAAACATATTCAGTGATATTGCTTGCTGCAGTTGATGCAAATTATAGGTACGTTTTCATTGATATTGGTTTAGAAGGAAGATTTTGTAATGAAATCATTTTTACCTCAGGATATCTGGGGCAATATCTTCTCAATAGTACACTGGATCTACCACCAAGATGGCGAATTCATGAAACGTCAGAAATTAATATGCCTTATATTTTTCTGGATGACGAAGGATTTCCACTGCAAAGAAATTTGATGCATTCATTTCCACTCGTAAACTTTCAGGTTGAATGAAAAAAAAAAATTATATTACCGTCTATGGAAAGGTCATGTGGTCGAAATCGCTCTCAGCATTATGGCATCCAGGTGGCGCGTGATCTACAGAACTTTCGAAACATCTGTTTATACTGTTCAGAAGTGCATAAAAGCAGCATGTCCTGCAGAACTATTTAAGTAATATGGTGAGTCTACAAAACTTTCACGCCAACGATGACCCGGCCACAGATACACAGCTGCTTCCTTTGCAACGACATGGGTGTCCTTCGAGCGTAAGAGATGTTCAGTGTTGGCCACACTTTGTTGATTACTTCAATTCCGAATATAGATTCGTTTCAGGGGTGTGCCATTCGCTTGATGAACCCTTGAAATACATTCGGCTTGATGAAATCCTAAATCGCTTTATGCTGTATAGCATCCCAGTTGCTATTTGGATGGTATTTCAAGGCTGTGTCATTCTGATGTACCCTTGATGTATATTTGGCTTGACCAAATAATCCAAAATCGCTTTATGTGATATAGCATATACGTTGCTATTTGTGTGGTATTTCAAGGGAGATCTGGACCATTGCTCCTTTGACATACATTAGGTCTGACGAAATCCAAAATCGCTTTGTACGATATAGAATATCAGTTGGTACTTGGATGGTATTTCAAGAGGGCATCCCCCCTGTGACAACTTGACATTCGGTCTTAACAAATCCCACTGGTCGCGGTCATAAATAGGTGAAAAATACACTATTTTTTTTATTTTGCAAACAAATTATATTTTCTTCGCGACAAATGGTGTAACAATGATATTGCGCACAAACAATAATACTTGCTCAGAGTCCATACAGTCCAAAATATGCACAATGTTGTTCCATCCAGAATATGGCACTTTTGATTGCTTCAGCCAATTCTCCATGCAATTCAGAACATTCATGCTGTTCGGGATGTACCCATTCCGGTGCAATTCTTTGCATTCGAATTTTTATCGTTGAGGCGTTTCAGAGATTTGGCGAGCAATCGGCACTGACATCGGGTGAAGGCAATAGGCAATTTCTCGGTTCGCTTTATCCAGCATTTTCATGTTCAAACCATGTAGCAAACGAACGGATTTGGTTTTGGTGACAAAGTTCTAGGCAATGTAGGTGATACGATGCGATGCGAGAGTACTATGGCAACCCTTCTTGCATTTTCAGCACCTCGTCTGGCTTTTTTAGCATCTTGTCTTGCATTTTCATAATTTTGTCTCGCATTTTCAGAATCTTGTTTTGCTTTTTCATAATCTTGTCTGGCAACTATCAATTCTTCATTGGTGAATATCAAAGATTTGTCTGCCTCGAGGGAGCCGAGGTTCAACTCTTTTATTTTTTATATTTTTTTTTGTCCAAGTTGATTTTATACTGACAATTCTTTTTCAAATATGGCAGTACTTCTTCATAGACCTAATCTTTGAACCTTTTGGCATCGGGTAGTTTCCAGCGCATGATCAATGTGTAGAACCCTGATTCAGAGACGAAGATGCTATGTGGTTGCCAGTTGGAAGGTATGTCAAGGTATGCCATTTTAATAAACTCTTCAAATCTGACAACATTCTCTCCCATTTTGGTTTAACGAAATCCCAAGCCGCTTTACATGGTATTGTCTGTCTCTAATAAGTTAGCGAGTTTTTGACAGTCAGTGAGTGGTAACTTGATGTATTCGAAACAAACAATGTGCCATTTACAAAACCCTGTATCAGCTAATGCATGAACGAACGAAAATTAATATTGCGTTGGCTATTCTGAGTGCACTGCCGACGCACATCAGACCAGCAGAAAATATGCGGATAAAAAAGAGTTCCTAGATTAATTAATAAGTTTTATTTTACGTGGTCATAAAACATCGGTTTTTAGTGTTAGAAACTAAACTTCGTGCTAAAGTAGAAATATACAGGTGTTCAAAATTAAAAGCACATTAAAACGACCCTTATCCAAATGAAACCCAATTTCAAAATCTATTTTCACATCTTATCACCCCTCTCTAACATAGTTTTCCATACGAGCCTGATATTAATTCCAAAAGCATACAGAAATATTGCATAATATTGTGGAATTTTTTATTTTATAATTTTACGAAATGCATTTCAAATTCGTGTCGTTCCTAGCCAGTAATAGAAGAATAGTTAACTTTAAAAAGACGCCATCAATTGAGCAAAGTGAGCGGCTCACACCTCGCTCTTGACATGCCTTGCATGCCATCTATCTGATCTTTTCCTAAGCATTTCCAGCCAGAAAAGAATAGCATTTGTAAGCAATATATAAGAAATTTACAAACAGATACCAAAAGTTTTATTTTTCACGAGCTCTGCACAATTTTTAAAGTAACATATATTTCGTGAACAGTGATTATGAGTACTAGTAATTTCTATTTGGCAGGTAATCGTTCGTCTGCGTAAATTATACGCCATATTGTTCTCCCGGAAACACATTTCCTTGTTTCCGAAGAAAGTGGGACACGTGTGAATAGTTTTTAAGCAATAATTACATTACTCTTTGTCACATATTTCCAACTCGATAGGCGGTTTGGGATTTCGTTAAACCAAAATGGGAGAGAATGTTGTCAGATTTGATGGGTTTATTAAAATGGCATACCTTGACATACCTTCCAACTGGCAACAACATAGCATCTTCGTCTCTGAATCAGGGTTCTACACATTGATCATGTGCTGGAAACTACCCGATGCCAAAAGGTTCAAAGATTAGATCTATGAAGAAGTACTGCCATCTTTGAAAAAGAATTGCCAGTATAAAATTGACTTGGACAAAAAAAAAATAAAAGAGTTGAACCTTGGCTCACTCGAGCTTTACATGGTGGTGCGCAGGGGAGGCTATATTTTGTATCAACACGCTGACAGCTAATCTACTTGCCATTGTACTATAATACTAAACAAATGTAAACATATTTTAGACTGATATGTCTAAAAAAAAATTTAGTAGGTTATAAAAGTGAAAATAAAACACAGAAAAAAATTTAATATTTGCTAACTGTTTTTTTAAATTTGTCNTCTTTGAAAAAGAATTGCCAGTATAAAATTGACTTGGACAAAAAAAAAATAAAAGAGTTGAACCTTGGCTCACTCGTGCTTTACATGGTGGTGCGCAGGGGAGGCTATATTTTGTATCAACACGCTGACAGCTAATCTACTTGCCATTGTACTATAAACAAATGTAAACATATTTTAGACTGATATGTCTAAAAAAAATTTTAGTAGGTTATAAAAGTGAAAATAAAACACAGAAAAAAATTTAATTTTTGCTAACTGTTTTTTTAAATTTGTCNATTTAGTAGGTTATAAAAGTGAAAATAAAACACAGAAAAAAATTTAATATTTGCTAACTGTTTTTTTAAATTTGTCAGAGACAGTGAATTTGGGTTAATATTTGTGAGGCGGTAGTTGTAGCTATTATCACACGTTGGACATTACCGCTAATATATTCGAGTTGGAGTTGAGAGGTTTAGGTGATTTGTAACAACCAAGGTGTTGGAGAGCCAGTAAGGGTAAAATATGGCGGATATGGAGCAGTACCGAAATGAAAGGTTAGAGAAAACAAGAAAAACCGCACTGGCATTAAACAATTGCCGGAAACGAAGTAGGTTATGAAGATAATTAATTTATGTAGAAGCTGTCTGGGTATGAAAGCTATTTTAAGTGAAATAATAGTCCCGCAGATACATTAAATTTCATTTTGCTGGAAACAATCTCTGATAAATAAAATTTGAATTCAGTAGAAAAGTAAAAATAATTTACATTTCTTCCTGTATGGACTGCACAGAAAATCAAAAGCGATATCTCACTATGCAAATAATTTTTAAAAAACAATCAAAATTAGATTCTGCTAGTAAATGTATTAGACTTTATGACATATTTTCAAACACATTCAAGTTTATTTGATAAAATTTGTTGGAAGGAAAAAACTGATTGCTGTATTTTGTATTCAAATTTAATTGTTTAATATAGCTGAAGGTGAAAATTTTACAGTGTGAGAGGGGCTTAATAACTTCACTCCCTTCACTAAAAAAAGTTTGTTTCAGAGATTTCGCTGCATTATAGTCTTTACTTTGTAAAAATCAGAGCAACCATTACAGTATAATGATTTTACATGGGAAATTAATTTCTATATGACATCATGAAACTAGACATCCAATAGAAACACGCCNATAGTCTTTACTTTGTAAAAATCAGAGCAACCATTACAGTATAATGATTTTACATGGGAAATTAATTTCTATATGACGTCATGAAACTAGACATCCAATAGAAACACGCCTTTTTATACTATCTTTCGATCTAACTTTGTCTGAAAACGATCATAAAGTTTGAACCAAGTACAGAAGATCTACGATCGGAATATTGCCGATTACGTTAGTTCAGCGCATTTACAATGAAACTCGGTTCCAACGAGAGATTGAAGGAAAACCAAAATCATTCGATCTCTTTTCAAGTTTGTTAATGATGCAACCGGAATGGCAAGAAATGCAGTTTATTGTTGGGATAGGGCGATTGGTTGTGCGCAGCCAGCAAGATCGGTCTACCTATTTTTTTTTTTTTTTGGCTATGATAGTGGGGGTACCAATATTTGTCATTTACTTGTCTATTGAGATTAAAAAAAAAAAGTAATTTGTTACCAAAAGTTTATTAATGTTAAATTAAATTTTACTACAACATTAATTTTTCTCAACCTTTTGTTGCATTTGCTTAATCCTTCACACTATAGTTTTAATAGCGTTTTTACATCATTTTTCCTTCAGAAGTTTGTATAGAAATAACATTTCCATCGTTGTCACTAATACTTAAATTTCCTTGATTTCATATAGCATAAATGTATTATATTTTTTCGATTAAGCTACTGGCGTGTTGGAAAAACATATTTCCACAATGTCAACTAGAAAACGTCCCATTTCATATCAATTACATTTTATTGTACTGCAGTCTGCCGCGCGCTGCTCATCATCACTGGAGCAATTTCCTCGGCGCCAGGGTAGTACAAGCCCTGGAAAAGGGAGGGTTCTCTTGTCCAACCCAGTTATTTTTACTTGATTGCGGCGGGTAAAGATAAGCTAATCCCCTCCCTCACTAAGAATTAAAAGTGTAAGTATGAACTAAGTTCGCAGATGTTTTTAAGACTTGCCATGTCTCCCCAGCAAGTCCTGATTTCCATTAAATCCCCCCCTACCATTTTTATCTGTCTGCTTAGTGGTCGTGGGAGAGGTAGCAGTGAGGTTGTTATCTAGTAATATCCCTTTTATTACGGAAATTTAAACAAGCAGGTTTGATCACTGTTTGCAGTGAAATGAGATGGTGTTGATTTTGTGATTATTAGTTGTCGTATATTTATTAATATAGTTCAGTTCGATAATTATTTTTCCCTATCAACGTATGGTGCCAGAATAATAATTTACAGTTATTTTAAAGTAATAAGTTTATCTTTTTTTGCTAACTTTAATTGTTATAAAATAAAATTTGGTGGAGAAATCATTAAAAACTTTTACTTAAAACTTTGTTAGATTTTCACATAGAAAGAATATTGTGCTGCCTTCTCTGGGGGAGAAATCGCAACCCCTCCCTCCATAATTTTTCCGAAAATGCTCTTTATAACCATTCTCAAGTATGTATTTCATACGGTAGATGTCAGTCACTTTGCTTGAAAACGCTAATCGTTGCATCGTGCCATCTTTTGTACCTCACTCTTCTAGTGGTCTAATTGTATCCAACATGGCGTATATTTGTTCTAGGTAGTGTGTTAAATAAAGAAAAACATAAGTATCTATTGAAATATTAACTAGTAAAAGATCGTATCTTAGTTCCTGTGATAAAATACCAAATAGGTTTTTGAGCATTATTATACAAGATCATTCATTTTTGCTTTCAGTATTAAACTGTTGCAGTTCTAACATTCCTTAATATTTTTGAGCTCTTGAACAATTATAATTTCGTAATTTAATATTGTTTTGCTTCATGATGCAATTTTTGGCGGTGCATCGTGTACAAGTGGTTTTTGTTGCAGGTTTTGTGGTGGTCTACAGGCACATCTAATAAGTGGAAGGAGCGGTATTGTAAGGAACTTAAATGCCTCTCAGTAAGGATTAATTATTGTAATTTATGTACGTTAATTATGTTTAAATTTAACTGTGGAGTCTCCACGCACTTTTGAAAACAATATGAAAAAGTTTTATTTATAAGAAGCTGATTTTTGTTGACTTGTTTTTCTGCTGGCTTCTGTTGTAGGTAGGTATACCTATGGTCTGAGTAGTTAGATGTCCTTATAAGGAAGCAAGTTATTCTAAAATCTTTTAAGTTTTTTAATGGTAGAATAAGGAATAATAGGGGCTATTGGACATCTGTGGTAATAATCTTACCAACTTGTAATTACGACTGTAGGACAGATACATTTGTTTAGCATAAACTTTTTGAACCTCGTGCATATTATGGCATTTCATTATGAATCTAAAGCCGTGTATGAATTGGCCCTCTGAACAAATGACTATCGACGGTTTCGGAATTGAATACTACTAAATATTAATATAGTAAATGGTCAATTTGAACACAGATTTATTGCATGCATTAGGAGGACTAAAGTGAAGCTTGCTTTGAATCATAGCTTCAATCATACGCTGCCAACATACCTGCAGAAAAATCACTAGCGACTTTTCCACTACATGAAATGTGTCGAGCAAAAACTGCACATGTCCTAATATGATAAAGAAACTTTGAATTAGTAAAGGTACTGGTAATTATTAAGTTTAGGGGCTTTTCTGAAATCACAAAAAAAATTCAAAATTATGATATCTTTCCACTCTACTAATCACGTAGAACATTATATACTAGGGGCATTAACGTGTGACTGATTTCGTAATATATGCCCACCTAACCTAACAGAACTTAACCCCACAATGGGTAAATCACTATTTTACATTTNGACTGATTTCGTAATATATGCCCACCTAACCTAACAGAACTTAACCCCACAATGGGTAAATCACTATTTTACATTTTTAAACTAACCTAGGATTGTTGGGTTATACACTATCCTTGAATTTTTTGATTTTACACTAACCTAGGATGTTTGGTATTTACACTAACCTAGGGTGTTTGGGTTTTACACCAAACTACGAATGTAAAATTGTAGGGATTTAAAGGAACCGTAAAACACACTAAAAGAATGTAAATTGACTCACCTAGGTTCCCTCCCCCATATTAAGGAGACTGCAATTATCTGCAAAACAAACATATTGCACAAGTTTTTTTTAATATGTTCTGCTTATTTTAACATTACACCCTCTTGAATATGAACAAGGTAAGCTGTGGAGAACCCATTAATGCAACTTTTGTTGGTCTAGGACGTTTCGTTCAGAAACGTAAACAAACTGGCTATACTGCTCATTTCACAATTTGGTTCAATTTTTTTAAAAATATGTTGTACTTATTTTAAAGCTACGCCCCTAGTATATTCGTGTTCTACGTGATTAGTAAAATAGAAATATATCATAATTTTGAANTTAAAGCTACGCCCCTAGTATATTCGTGTTCTACGTGATTAGTAAAATAGAAATATATCATAATTTTGAATTTTTTGTGAGTTTTCCAGAAAAGCCTCTAAACTTAATAATTACAGAGAGAAGTTTACTGTCTTTTATAATCCAAACCTACTAATTAAGAAAATTTCACACTATATTGTAACCGCTATCTGGTGTAATATAAAATGTATCAGATTCATGGTGGTTGTGCTCCATTTTTTGTCTAAGAGCATACAAAGGTAGGTTTTAATTGGTTGCATTGTTACATAAATATAGGATGCTAAGCTAAAATGTTAATATGTGTGCTCTTTTGAAAATACGCTCTTTGCCCCCTCAAAACATAGCATATCAGTTAATATGGCCTACAGCACCATTACTTGTTTGCCAAATTTGGAAGGAATTGCTTAATTGTTTCCCAAGATATGACAAAACTTACTTATTTGTGTGGCACTATATTACAAAATGGGGGACAAAACATGCTCTGGGTAGACAAATTTGATTGTAATGGATACTGCCAGCATACTAAGTTATTTTNCAAAATGGGGGACAAAACATGCTCTGGGTAGACAAATTTGATTGTAATGGATACTGCCAGCATACTAAGTTATTTTGAAATTTGTTACATAGTTTGATAATTATCCAGTTTAGCTGCTTTTCTGTAAAAAAAGAAAAAAAACACCTGAAAAGTGGTATATTTCCACTCTACTAATTACGCAGAACACGAGTATACTAGGGGCATTAACGTATGACTAAGTCCGTAATATGTGCCAACCTAACCGAACCTAACCCCACAATCAGTGAATCACCATTTTACATTTTTAAACTAACCTAGGATTGTTGGGTTATACACTATCCTTGAATTTTTTGATTTTACACTAACCTAGGATGTTTGGTATTTACACTAACCTAGGGTGTTTGGGTTTTACACCAAACTACGAATGTAAAATTGTAGGGATTTAAAGGAACCGTAAAACACACTAAAAGAATGTAAATTGACTCACCTAGGTAGGGAGGGGGTATAATTCCTCTGACGTTAATAGACGAAAACAAACATATTGCACAAGTTTTTTTTAATATGTTCTGCTTATTTTAACATTACACCCTCTTGAATATGAACAAGGTAAGCTGTGGAGAACCCATTAATGCAACTTTTGTTGGTCTAGGACGTTTCGTTCAGAAACGTAAACAAACTGGCTATACTGCTCATTTCACAATTTGGTTCAATTTTTTTAAAAATATGTTGTACTTATTTTAAAGCTACGCCCCTAGTATATTCGTGTTCTACGTGATTAGTAAAATAGAAATATATCATAATTTTGAATTTTTTGTGAGTTTTCCAGAAAAGCCTCTAAACTTAATAATTACAGAGAGAAGTTTACTGTCTTTTATAATCCAAACCTACTAATTAAGAAAATTTCACACTATATTGTAACCGCTATCTGGTGTAATATAAAATGTATCAGATTCATGGTGGTTGTGCTCCATTTTTTGTCTAAGAGCATACAAAGGTAGGTTTTAATTGGTTGCATTGTTACATAAATATAGGATGCTAAGCTAAAATGTTAATATGTGTGCTCTTTTGAAAATACGCTCTTTGCCCCCTCAAAACATAGCATATCAGTTAATATGGCCTACAGCACCATTACTTGTTTGCCAAATTTGGAAGGAATTGCTTAATTGTTTCCCAAGATATGACAAAACTTACTTATTTGTGTGGCACTATATTACAAAATGGGGGACAAAACATGCTCTGGGTAGACAAATTTGATTGTAATGGATACTGCCAGCATACTAAGTTATTTTTAAATTTGTTACATAGTTTGATAATTATCCAGTTTAGCTGCTTTTCTGTAAAAAAAGAAAAAAACACCTGAAAAGTGGTATATTTCCACTCTACTAATTACGCAGAACACGAGTATACTAGGGGCATTAACGTATGACTAAGTCCGTAATATGTGCCAACCTAACCCCACAATCAGTGAATCACCATTTTACATTTTTAAACTAACCTAGGATTGTAGGGTTTTACTCTAACNTGCCAACCTAACCGAACCTAACCCCACAATCAGTGAATCACCATTTTACATTTTTAAACTAACCTAGGATTGTAGGATTTTAAACTAACCTAGGATTGTAGGGTTTTACTCTAACCTAGGATTGTAGGATTTTAAATTAACCTAGGATTATAGNTTTTAAACTAACCTAGGATTGTAGGGTTTTACTCTAACCTAGGATTGTAGGATTTTAAATTAACCTAGGATTATAGGGTTTTAATCTAACCTAGTATAGAAAGGTTTTAAACTAACCTCGGATTTTAGGGTTTTAAACTAACCTACAAATTTAGTCTAATCTAGGGTGTTAGGGATGTAAAAGAACGGTAGAAAACACAGGAAGATTATGAATTAACTCACCTAGGTAGGCGGCGAGTACAATTCCTCTGTCCTCGGCCAATTAAACTGTTGTACACCTTACCTCACTCGACGAAACAAGTAACACCCGCCACATAGGCGAATATTACGCACAGAAGCACTCGTTCTTGCACTCTCAGTTTTTAAATCGGTCGGATTCGGACGTCACAACTCGTGCCCGCAACAACACAACCGCACTGTCTTGCATCTGAATGGCAACGGAAATTCCATGACGATGACGTTAACGACCCACAGCCAATAAGGTGATGGCACGATGCCGAAAATCATGGCGTCCGACGTAAACAAAGCAGCGAGCTGCTCGTACTTTTAACTATTTTATTTAATACGTTCTAGTTATGTTAACATTACACCCTCATGAATATGAACAAGGTAAGCTGTGCAGAACCCATTAATGCTACTTTTGTTGGTCCAGGACGTTTCCTTCAGAAAAGCAGCTACACTGGATAATTACCCCTTTTAGAATACTTTTAGCTGTTGTCTTGAATTCAATATTAGTCTTGGGTGCATAATGCTGTGTGATAAAAATGTAGCTCTGCTTGCCTTCTTGTTGAATGGAGATTATCCACCAGACTTTTCAACAGATTTCATTTCAAGAAAATGCTATTTAAGAATTTGATTTTTCATCTTTAATAGTATTTGAAGAGTTCAGTATTCTCCATTGGCTTTGCAAATGAAATTTGCGACAGTTGTATGTATTTACGTGTAGATATGCGTACAGACACTTGGCGAATGCTGCCACTGAATACCGTTGCTTTGTTTCACAAGTTTACATGTTATGATGCAAGCCTGTTTCTTGGAGTGTGTTCACTTACGCAGCAGACCAGGGCTTCTGAACTGATAATATTAATACCACTCGCAAGTGGTATGTGTAGTTTAAAAAAAAAAAAAAATGTTTTTATAAAATAAGTTTTAAAAATAAAGCCGGTAATTATCTAGTTTAGGGGCTTTTCTGAAAAACACAATAAAAATTTAAAATTATGATATATTTGTACTCTACNAATAATGTCAAGTGGTACTATACAGTGAAATAGGTGGGGATACGTGGTGTAGACCAGTGTTCTCCCCAGAAATTTTTCCCAGCTGGGTGGCTTGTGTAAATAACTGGGTGGACAGGATTACGATCCATGGAATCTGTATGTACAGGATAACTGCATTCTCTTTTGCAGATTGCAGACAATTGGTAATAATATAAAAACTTAATGTGTAGTTTTATATTAACTGAATGTTACAAGCACATAGTATTAAAAGCTTACTATTTAGGTGTCTTCAAATTAACATCATACTTTACATACCCATAGCAAATGCAAACCATATCAATTCGTGTGAGGTCTCTATGTTCTTAGAGTGAATGTGAGAAATTTAAATTGTCTGTAGCAGCCGACAAAGGCTTTAAAATTAGAATATCTGGTTAACCTATTGGTCTGTAATGAAATTTTTTGAAGTTACGTAATTATTTACACAGGATATTAAAAATTCAATTGGCAAAGCTGTCCTATATAATGTTAATATGTTAAAAAATTACTGATTAACTTAAATTCACTGCATTAATACATAAAATAGTATAGAGAAAACTCTAGTACCATTTATTATAATGTTTCTGTGCTCTTAGACAGAAAACAGGGAATTTAAAATTCCTGTTGTAATTTAAAAAAAACAATGCAATTGCCTGGTATTTGCATAACCAATCGGCAAATAATGAAACTAGTTATGGTTACATTATAAATACTCTAGGGTTTCCATAAGAAATTAAAAATAATAACTGTATTTAATACATAATGTTACATCAGTACATAATAAATAATAAATCTGTGTTCTTACATTGGTACAGAGAATTAATGTATCTATTGACAGTAACAGAAAAAGCCGACATCTGCTCAAACAAGCAGCACATAATAAAGCCAGTTAGGATTAAATGTAGGTCCATCCATACAAAAGCTTCCAAAATAAATTATAAAGTTATTTTAACGACAGTTGAATTTGACAGGTATTATTTTAACTAGGCAAACTTAGTTTAATTTATGCACCATTAGAATACATATTTTTAGCTTTTATCATTAACTTCCGAATGTTTCTCACACATAATTATGTTAATGTCGAAACATTTAACTGACAAGAATTACTTTGATCACAATTTATATTCTTCTTCTCTGAGAAGCGCAGTTTTCTGCAGCTGCAAGTTACTGGCGCAATGTCCACACTTCTAACAAGGCTGTTTCTCAGCAACTGTCTGGGTTCCACAGGACATCCGGGACACCGCTGTTCTGGCTTGTCTCTTTACGTGACGGCACTGTGCCCCACTGCGATAATACGTATGATGAAATAGAGACCTCTTTTCATCCTATTAATATTATAAATGCGAAAGTGTGTGTGTGTTTGTTACCACTCAGCTCCATAACGGCTGAATGGGTTTTGATGAAATTTGGTATGTAGGCTCTTTAGGTTCTGGAATAGGACATAGGATACTTTTTATCCTAGGAAATTGTACAGTTCCTGTGGAATAACAACAAAATGTAATTCTGCAACGGCTGTGGGAACGTGACCAAAATATTTTTTTCCCCTGGTGTCCAGAGTTTATCAGGCCGCCCAAGGACCTCTGAAATGGCTTAACGACTGCTATCAATTGATAACAACCAGGACCAAATATTTAACGTAACCCCCAAAGTCCGGAAGCGATCAGATATTATGCCACTAAACTGTCACCCATCCAAATGTGTGGGAAATGTGGTAACTGCACGATAGTTGCACAGATACACTCCAAAAACAATACCCTATTTCTTAGCTATCAGGTAAAAAAATTTTCCTTGCTTTTGGGTTGCAGTAATCAGTTAAAAACTTACGCCAACATAGTATAATCTTATAATTCTATTTTCACATAAATGAATTGTCTTTTCCCAAATTATTTATTAGTGCATCACTAAAACTCAATTGTACCCGGGCGAAGCCGGGCCGGTTCGTTAGTGAAATATAAAATAAAATTAAACCATCTAATTCTCTCAGTTTCAAAAGCACATTGTAAATTTCATTCCTATGTTCAGAAACAAAGCTTGTACAAAATGCAGGCGTAGTAAATTTTTTTGTTGCCTGACCTTTTTCACCCAACCATTTTCATGACCCATCAGCACCATCATTTGCTGTAAAATGCTTCCTTCTCCACCCGTCATGCTTGCCTTCAACATGCTTATCTTTAATGGCCTTGTGTAAAACCATCAGAGGGGGGGAGGATTATCACGTCTTTCCCAAAGGACAGTTTGGCACATTCTGGTTTGGAATAAGAATGACACTTTGACTATTTGTGCTAGTTGAGTCTCGCTTCCTCTTATGCGTCCGATAGAAATCCAGTGACCACACTTGATTTGTCGTCAGTTATCACCATATCAATTGGCACCAGGTGGCTGGCAAACAGAGCTGGGGGTGTGCCCAGTGAAAAGGTCCTGGGGAGTACACTGTAGACTATATACGTATGTGTGTGTGTGTGTGTAGTGGGTAGCAGTGCACACGCCTTTATGCAAGCAGAGTACTATTAGGCCATGACTATTCTCATGAACGATTGCACTTTTTTGAAAGTTCTGAAAGTAGTCTTGTGTTCATTTCCATGGAAAAATATCTTCTCTTGACATACTGGGTGGTTTAAATCAGCTGAATGTGTTTATGTAAACACCATATGTGGAAGGGGAGACATCACTTATCCATAGAAACAGCTGGAAACAAGGTTGCCTTCAGAACTAAAAAAAATTTACTCGTTCGTGAGAGAGACTATAGAGATTGGAATTTATAACATTTTATTGCAATTAGCTTATACATATCTATAAAAATAAATGTAATCATTAAAATGTGTAAAAATGGATACCTTATTTAAAAAAAAGTGTATGTGTATCATATGTTCTGGGTGCATACTGCTCTATATACAACTGATAATATTTGATATGCTCACTGGCTGAACTATGCATATTTTAAATTAGGAATAGCATTAAGAAATTTTGTAAGAGTATTCACAATTACATACTTTAAAAGTAAAGAAATTTTGTTAAATTAATTGGTTATTTGTTGAACCACTTGAAAGTGGTAAGTAGTGTAGAAACAAGCCACGGTATTAGCATATTGAGGGTATTTTGCGTAAAATGCAGTTATTGCAACAAAGAGTGATTATCATTTATTACAAGATAAGTAGGTTTTAACATTCTGTAATATTTATTCTGTGATTACATAAAAGTCCCATCTCTAGCGATGACTCCTTCCCTGCTCTTGATTGAGCTACTGTGACAGTCTTGAATGTCCCTGGTGTTCGTATGATATTGAACAATGAACAAAGTTAAATTCACAGTGGGCTGATTGCAGGGTGAGGGTGGTGTCCCTGAAGGCGGTGCCGGCACAAGACCCCCTGCCGGAAACCCACGATGAGCGTAACGCACGGCTGAGGAGGCCACAGTCTCCACACCTGACCATCTACAAGCCGCAGCTTACCTCCATGCTGTCCATCTCGCACCGTGGCACGGGTCTCGCCCTTGGAGGGGTCATGATCGCCTGGGGCGTTGGTGAGCATGTTGTCCTCTCCACCTCCATCGCTCACTCTTTGCTTTTGTTTGCATAATTACACATTAAATCAAAATTTAAAAATAATAATAACTGAAGCTGTGCCATTTTGTATTTTGTTTAAAATTAGATAACCTATTTTTTCTTTGCTACATTTTGTGGGTTATCACAGCTATTTGTCTTTCACAGACTGAGAGGTTTTATAAGATGCAGAGAGGTGCAGTACTGACTCATAGTTATATGGTCTTTCCTTTTATTACACCTTTAATAATATGTATCGAAGATTGGCAGGAAAAAGCAACATGCGAATCAAAAACAGCTTTATAGTAGAACTTTTCCTTGGCTTGATTTCTGTGTCGGTAAAATATGTGTGTGTAATTTTATATTTGCAAGGCATTAGTTCTTTAAAATAGCACACTACTAAATCAGGGAGACAGTCTGTTTATATGTTATGGCATTCAACTATATATATATTGTGGCAAAAATATATTTGTAATATTAGTTGAAGATTTTACAAAAACAATTTGGTAACTATAAACATAACCGTGCACGCACAAGGAAACATTTCTATGAATAGACTTGTAAAACTTAAAAAATAGACTGCTTTCTAATTTATTCAACATCAGGATGTGATATGATGAACTGTTGTAAGCAGTTCTGTATCTTACAGCATAACTATTTCTAGTTGGCATGAATTCCGTAGATAATGTGGTGCTTGGTAAACGTGAACACTACAACGGTGGGGTTTCCTAATGAGAAAATGCACTTTTGCAGGCCCGTGCACTAGAATGTTCACTCGAAATGACGCGTCTTCACTTGCGTTCGTGTTATTTATGGCTGTAAACACACGTGATGGGATGTGAAACCTGTTTTTATTTATGGTGATAAATCAAAGAAATCTACTGGCCAACTAACTGCATGCATTCACATTTGAATATGCAAAAACACACAAAATATGTTGTAAAAAGCAACTATGTGACATAAAACAATAATTCGCGAAAATACTACAGGATTTTGTACAATTCGTGAATGACAGCCAAAATTTTCAAAAAATGTAATTTTTGTTTTTTATGTGGAAATTTGTCATTTTTTGCATTTTCGCAGTTGCTAAATTTTTAGGTCTCTAGTGATGGGTGATACACAGAAAAACTGATACAGATGCGATTTTGGATACACCTTATTAATAGATCCTTAATGGTACAAAACAGATCCTATACGTCTGCTTGCTTTAAGTATCGGGCAGTTTCTGTTATATCCTCTATCAGATTTTTTTTTATATATTTCACAGTTCTTGTATTGTATGGGTAAATAGTGAACTGCATGTAGCAATGTGTAATAATCTATTACCAATTAAATTTTTTTTACTTTCTTTTTGTTTTAGTTTATTTATTACAAAGTGCCAAAATTATGTTCCTTTCAGGATTGTATTAATGAGGTTAGACTGTACACAGTAACAATACACAAGTACCTACTTGTCTTTGTATTTGGGATCCAGTAATGTAGCTACAGCATGCAGTGCAAATCATTCTGAATCTACAAATTGGTGTGTTAATTCTGCCAGCAGTTCTTTGGTGAGTATCCTCACCCCTCTGTAAATCCATACATATATCTACAGTTTTGTTGTGATCGATATATCTTCTGTGCTGTCTTTTGAAAATTAATTTTTTTATTCAATACTTACATTTACTGCTTTGTAGACGACTTAGTAAAATTGCCACTATTAAATGATAGGCCTGAAGGCCCTTGGCAATATCTTCTGCAATTTCTAAAAGATTTGTTTGATGTGTTAAAACACTTTGATATTTCTGCGTGGCATAACAGGCATTCTGCCTTTGGCGAACAAGCAGCTGCAATTTTCAGATATTGACACTCACCTCTGCTACTTGCACGAGCACTGTTCATGATGCAAACCAAGGATAAAAAGGTACGTTTGTATCAACGCAATGAAAATACTGGGCCAAGTAAAATATTGATGGTGGGGTCAAATTTTTCACTTGGCCAACGTTCCTTGAATTACTAGAGTACATCGGCTACATTGTATGGATTGAAATCTACATCTCAACGAATGTATTCTTTTTACAACAACACTACATTCTTTATTTGGTTGTAGGAACTAAACAGAACCTGGGAAAAAAATTGTAACAGACATGTTAGTTATTGCGATATTTGTGTAAAAATATATACTTATCGGTTTGTTGTATCTCTCTTTAAAACAAGTTGTAATGACGCAGTATTATTAATTTTCAGGATACGCAGTTCATTTTCTTTCGTTTAATGGGGCTTCGTAAAATATTATCGAGATTCAAAATTAAAGCCACGGGAGTTTGTTTATCAGGCATCCGGTTGCCGTTTCGAAAGTCGTTTTCAGTTAGCGTCAGCATTAGTGATAGAAGCTTTCCGAACTGCGTCAGCAGTTTTTGTTGTAGAAGGTTGATTATCTTTTACTACGATGCAGTTCGGATAGCATGGGAAGAGCGTGGCGACGCACAATATGCTCATATTTGGTAACGGTTGGTGGCACCGGGTGTGTGAAGGGGGAGGGGGGTAGCCACGAGTGATAAAAACCCTGGACGAATACTCGCTCGTAAGAAAAAAGTAACAAGCAGCCAAGGAAGACGCATCGTGCGTGATGAATATCGTCCACACCGGCAAGCACCCGTGACCGCAAAATCTTTAAAATTTGTTCTTTATGACCAGTGTGGGAGGTCTATAGGGTGCCAGGAGGGAACGGACGTCCCTCCTGCCTTCGTATTTTCTTCTTGCAAGGCAAGTTTTCAAGACGTAAATAAATCAATAAACGACTGTGGCGCTGTTCTGTACTTGTCTGTTTATCCATGAACCTGTTCGTACTAGGCATACCTGAAGATCGTATGTAAACTGTTTCAATTGGTAAATAAAAGTATAGAATAAATAAACCGGAACTTGACTTCTTTATTTAATTGGTACCTTTTTTTGAGAGTTCCATGTGGCTACCACTGAGCTAACCGAGTGGTAATTTCCATTTGTACCCAGACGTGCATCATTACAAATATGATGCCCAACGTGGGGCTGTCACATTACAAATATGGCGCCTAACTGTGGGCTGCCACATTACAAAGTGTATCGCTACTGACGTACACAGATATACAGACAGTTACTTTGGTATGTCTCTAATAAACAAACCCATTTCCATCTTTCCAATTGCAGTTCAAAAGAAAAATTTGTCATTTGTGAATTAGCTCTCCGCAGCTACAAAATTATTATGGGTAAAAAAAGTTGAGTTTTTGAGGTTTCATGGGGAAACTGTGGTGTAATGGTTAGACTACTCACCTCCCATCTAGGCAAACTGGGTTCGATTCCTGGTGGGGTTGCTCTGGGATTTTGGCATGTAGACATCATGCTGGACGATGCTGCTGGTTGGCTGATTTTTTTGGTATCTCCCGTTTCCCTCGCCCTCTCATTCTGGCACTGTTCTATACGGACTTCACCCTCATTGGCTCTCAAGACCTCAATGTGAAGTGTCACCTAAATCTCTTCACTTTTGTGTTTCATGCAGGTAAACTGTTGGATACTTTGATGTTTACATATGCATGCTTCAACCACCTCATGTAATTCATTGTCCACATTAATTGTGCATGGCGACTGAAATTACACGGAGATGTAGTAGAGTATAAATGAGAAACATAGACACAGCAGATTTTTTTTTAAGTATGCTTATAGCTACAGATATCTAGTTCATAATAATGCTTGATGGACATGTTGGTGCCTTGCTATGTGCTGAGTGTGTCTGCTTATTCCAGGCGCATTGACACTGCCCCACACGTTCCCAGAGTACCTGGCGGTCGTCCAGACGTGGCACCCAGCCAGCATCCTCATGATGAAGACCTTCATTGCATTCCCCTTCAGCTATCACTTCTGCAATGGGATACGCCACTTGGTAAGTGTGTGGCGAGCCTTCAAAGTAAGAACATTGTTTTTTTTTCTTTTTTTTTTTTCGCACACTGATAAGCCACCAGATGAGGACCATGGATGCACTACCCATGTGCAACGTAAATTCAATGGACTTTACCCTCCCACACATTTCTTCCACTGGGTCACCCTCGAGTAGCAAGCTTGTAAACCTGCCCAATGTAAATCAAACTACCACCAAGTAAGAACTGAGCACGGTAATTCATTGTCTTCTTGCAAATTGGCATAATGCACCTGAGATCCATCATCGGATTTGTGCAACCCGAGGAGAAAAAGTTTACTGAGTGACTGCCGTGTTTGGGGATGGTGCAGGAAAGTTCAAAGATGTACCTTTAGTATTTTCAAGCTGTCTGCTGAAGATCACCATTGATGGTTGATAGCATGACCAGGCAATTGTTGTGGGTGTAATATTCATGCTTATTTTCTATTCAGATAGTACTGGAGGTTGTAAAAAATAGCCTTCGTATTACACGTTGACTTGATTTTGCAATGTAATTCATGCCAATAAATTGGTGTATATGAGTCACAATAAAGAAAAAAAATTTATCATATAATGGTCATGAGTCTATGCAAATCTTGGAAATTTAATTTATCTGGCATTTTTTTTATGGATGTCTAAGTGAGATAGATGTATGAGGAAGAAGTATAGAGCCTAGCATATTAGTTTAAAATCTGCCTGTCCTTTGTGGCTGCTGTTAATGTGTTAGTGTAGATAAAAAAAAAGCAGTTAAAACAGTGGAAAAATTTGCACTCATGTTGTAATACAAATGAAATTTGATACACTGGACGTTGCAAATTAAAATGCAGATAACAGTGGTAAATAAAGTTCTTGTAAGAAATTCTACCTATAATCCATTCACGGTATCTTCGATACTTTTGAAAAGAACCTTTGAAAAATCACCCTAGGAGTTACATGTTCAATTGGTTATAAAAAAATGGTATATGGAAAAAGGTTTTGTCTTGCTTTTAGCACTGAAGCACTATATAAATTGGTTGTTTTAAGTTTTAAGTATATTTTTTCAATAAATTATAATAATTTGTTAAAAGTCCGTACGAATTAACAACGGATTTTGAAGGGACATGTTGGTTATAGCTGAAAAGAAATAGTTCGTGGGTTAAATATTAATATGTATAAATTTAATGCCGTAATTGTAAAGTTAATATTCCTAAACTATATATTTACATTTTCACGTAGCACTCATGGGTAAAGATTTCACTGTTATTAATTGAAATTAAATAAATTTCAGTGTCTGTCCAGCGGACTCATACACTCCATCTTGTCACTTTGGGCACATTTTTTTTCAGAAGTATAACCACGCCATATTGGATATTGGAGACGCTGAATTGTGGTTATAAAACACACATTCTTTCTACTTACAAGATAATTCTAGGTTAAGATGTAATTTTAGTATTAGCGTTGTTATTTCTGCACTTTATCAAATAAACGTGCAAAATATAGAAAGGCATTTGAATATTTCCGTTACGTAATTCCCTTCGCAATCCTTAACAGAAAAACATATATTAAAAGAATGAAAAGGAATCGAATTTTGGTCGATAACTGATAATCAATTATTTTTGAAAGCTTTTTGTGAAGCGTAAGAGATAGCAGCACAGTAGCGTTTGCTTACACGTCTTTCTATTATATCGTCTTTGCGCCGCAGGTAGTGTTGTTTTGATGTTGTGGCAGTGAAGAAGTGCGACAGTTTCTTGATGGAAAAGCGATGTACCTACACCGCAGGTTTAAAAATGAAAGTGATTTTGTTCGCTGAAGAGTTTGGAAATCGAGCCGCGGGCCGTGAATTCGTAGTAAATGAAACGTTAGTGCGGGGCTGGAGGAATTTTTCTCACTTATAAGTCGCACCCCGAGTTTTCAATAAAATTTTTTAAATAAAATGTGCGACTTATATGTGATAAAATACGGTACCATTTATCACAGTGAAATCTTTAACCTGAGTGCTACTTCCAAAAGTTTATTATGTAAAATTTAACTTTTTCCTTACACCAAATATGTAAATAAATCTTAATACAATAAGTAAACTTTAATTAAATTATATAATTAACAGTTCCGATATATACTTCAATCTACCTTTTTGTATGTATTACAATATTTTGCTAAATTGATTAGCATTTTTTTTTAGACATTTGGAGAATGTTATTAAAGTATATGACAGTTAAGATTACATGGCATTGTTTCTCTTCAAAAATAAATGTTGGTAGTTCCCACATGGACACTGTTAATAAAATATTTGACAGTTCCCACATGGCACTGTTTGTTTACAAAATATTTGAGAGTACCCACATGGCACTGTTTTTGTTTTCAAAACGTTTGACAGGTGTCACATGGCAATGTTTTGTTTACATACTGCGGAAGGATACATAATCGGGTCCCTGAAAGTAGATCTTTAGCAGGGCTTCAGAAAATCTTGAAGTTACCGTGAATACATTATATCCAGAAGTTTTCATGTATTATAAATAAAAATTCTCGCTTCAAAATTTCTTAACGGCACTATCTGCTTAAGCCCCCAAACAGTGTGCAGAGGTTCAGTCGTATAATCGTCGTTTGAACACTATTCAGTGTTTTGAGTGGTNGCTTAAGCCCCCAAACAGTGTGCAGAGGTTCAGTCGTATAATCGTCGTTTGAACACTATTCAGTGTTTTGAGTGGTGTCCGCTTACAAATAGCGTTCAAGAAGTTTTTTACGCCTGAAAGATAGTTTCCATTTCTTATTTCCATTTTTAATGTGGAAAAAAAACCAGCTAAAACTGGTANTTTTTTACGCCTGAAAGATAGTTTCCATTTCTTATTTCCATTTTTAATGTGGAAAAAAAACCAGCTAAAACTGGTATTTTTCATTAATTTTTAGATACGGGATATTGGAAATAGGCTACCTACCATACACCTTTGGCTGTATTTTTACATCATAAAATTATAGGGTCACTGCTGAGAATGTCAGAGGCCAGTTAATGAGAGAATGACTGCATGCCGGTTTTACACAAAGGCACATGATGAGCTCACCTAGGTCACTCTAGCACTCAAGCTAGATGGTGTGAAGGTGAAATTACATAGGTGTTTTGTGCGAGTGAAAAAGTACTAGTATTCATTTAAAGGATGTGTTATGTAGTAGTAATATATTTATTTAGCAATATCATACTCGAGACCATACAAAAAATAGAACAGACACCACACAAATGACACTTCTACCACTATAGAAAATGAGTTGCAACAGACAGTAATTTAAGTGGATTTAATATTCAAAATAAATAAAAATAAACCAGAAATGTAGATATGCTGCTATTATAAAACATTATTTTTAATAGGGTTCAACCACCTCTCATGACAGTCTTAGGGTTTCCAAGAAAAATGAGATAATTAAAATGTGTCCATTGCAAAATAAGTTCAGGACCAGATTACCTTACAATTCTGTGCGGACAAAGCGGCACAAAAATGGATGCACGTGCATTTATACCACCTGGACTGACGAAGATAATATCCTGTCTACATCGTGGACACCACTTCTTAAAGCTGTCGATGCCGTTTTGTAAATTGTTCATCGGCAAACGTCTTTCTCAATACCAGCAAACCTTACTTCAAAATGTGCTTTTTTTNTGCCGTTTTGTAAATTGTTCATCGGCAAACGTCTTTCTCAATACCAGCAAACCTTACTTCAAAATGTGCTTTTTTTTCACAGACTAGTCAGTTAATAACAATAGATTATAAATCACAGTGTGTATATCAAAAACTGCTGTATTTTGCCAAATAAATTTCTACGAAAAAATAAAATTTTTATCGTGAAATTCAGTCTTTGCAGGGAGTATAAATTAATTGACTGTAATAGAAAGGCATAATAAAATTTAAGAGGTGGTTACTAAAAAAAAAAGTGTCACAATCTTAAGACTCAAAATATTAATGCAAATATTATAACCAAATAATTATATAGCTGAAGNAAAAAAAAAAGTGTCACAATCTTAAGACTCAAAATATTAATGCAAATATTATAACCAAATAATTATATAGCTGAAGCAAAATTTTGATATTTAAAACTAAACACAGTTAGTTAGTTACTTATTAAAGGATGTGTAAATTATGTGGTGGCGTAAAATATGCGGTAATACATACACAGCAAATAAATCAAAGATTAGTTGCTGTTAATAGATGTGGTCAATATATTTACATCTCTATTCACAACTGCTACCCTTAGTTATTTGTAGTGGCATTCAGGTTTTTCAGTAAAATATATTAGTTGAGAAGTAGGAAAAATTGGAAGACAGTGGTGTAAATGTGTACAGTACCGAGGCATGCTGTTGTGTTGGCAGATGTGGGACCTGGGCCGCTTCTTGACCATCAAGGAAGTGTATAGGACTGGCTACGTGATGCTTCTCTCGTCTGCCATACTCACTGGCATTCTCATCAGCCTGTAGCACAGCATCAGCCACCCTTCATGTTGTAGATTATATCTCAAAACATTGCGCACTCAGTTAACTATGTTTATTACTTGTACATAACATTTTGTGGTTTTGTTATTAAAAACACTCTTCTGTAGCAGCAAGTTTTTATTTAACTTTCAGATAATGACCCCAGCTTCATGAATATTTGATACACAGAAAAGAAAGTAGTTTGTCATGGAAAAGGGAAGTTTGAAAAAACCTCAGCATTTTGTAGCCATATACAGTGAAACCTCGTTGTTGCGTTCCCGTATCAGTCAATTTTTTTTTGATAGTCCCAACAAATATCTTATATGAACAATGTTAAATAAACCTGCATGCTACGCCCTTAAATCATTAATTTACCCACAACCATCAATCAGATATTCTGTCCGAAAACCAAAATATTTTCGGAAATATTGTTTATCTGTCAAAAAACTATCTTAAAACTGGTACTACCAAAATTCAGTAGCGCCAAGAACAGGTATACAGACACTACCTAACCTCAAATCCTAGTATACATAACTAGTTGTCCTAAAATGTTGCAATTTATTTTTGATAATTCAATTACTATTTGTTTTTAAATTACTCACGTCGAAAAACAGGTAAAACATAAGAATTGCAGGCATTTCTTTGTTTCAAATCAGCAGACAAATATTCGCGCAATTATAACACGTATGTATAATGGTTATGGTACGGACCAGACATTCATGATGGACGGAACGGATTTGAACTCTACTCTTGTTCCACAATGGAAACGTAATAATTTTTAGGTCAGTGCGGTAAATTACAAGCATTAAAAGAGAAGGGTATGTTTTCACAGATTGATTCTGTCAAGATAAAATTACGTCAGCAATTTTTTTTTAAAGTAATGCTGTGATATCAACTGTTACACAAGATGGTGAGTGTTGTTTAATTTGGCGAAATTTAAAAACATTTTGTGGGGAACTGAATTTTTAGCACGTTTCTATTTTAAATCATTGTTTTTAATAAAGTTTGTCTATTGCTACTTTTTTTTACATTTGGCAGAAATTTAGTGAATTTTATGTAAACATCTGGCTGATTTTTGAAATTAAGTGCATTTTAATATTTTGTAATACAATACTTGAATGATTGAGATATGTTTTTCATCCAGTATTTAAGATATGCCCACTGTTCATTACAGGCAATCAACTCAATATACCCAAGGATGAAAATAAATTTTTTTTTTTAGGTTAGGATTTATTTTTTTTAGGAGAGGCCTACATGTTGAGTTTTTTTCAGTAGGTCCCATGGAAAACGAATAATAGAGGTTTCACTGTATATATAAGAATTTGCCTTCATTCATATAAGACTCGCTTGTTCGTGAAATGGACTGGATCATTACAGATAGTGAAGAGGAAAAATGATGCAACAAATGCCATTCATTCCACCTCGGGGTCGAAGTCATGGCATTTGGGTTAGGTACAAACAGTCATTTCCTTCTCCAAATAATTCTGTGCATCACTCACTCTCAAACCAGTGCTGAAGAGGAACTTATGTTTTACCTTAATGAGCAAACTTTAAACCCAGAATCTGATCCAAAGACAGTTGGTCAGTACTGGCATGACACGAATCACCAAAAACTTAAACTTGCTTTGAATGCCTTTGCATACCATCATCTACAGTATCAAGTGAATATGCCTTTAGCTCCGAGCTCAATAGGTGATGCAAAGAGTAACAGACTTGATCCTGAAAGGGTCAAGATACTTATATTTTGTAACACGAATTTACAGTAGGCAATTGAACTGCTGCAAGATTTATATTTCATATTTTTCATTCCTTGGAGAAACTAAATATGTACCACAAGGCCGACCGGCCCGGAAACTGACAGACAATTGAGACACGTGGGAGGGCGGGCGGCGGCTGGAATATCGCTGACGCACCCTATAGTTAAGATACGCGAGAAAAGGCTGGCGGTGACGGGCGGAATTGCCCCCTCCCCTAGTACGACGCGTGAGAAAATGGACACGCAGGAAGGCAGGCGGCATCTGGAAGTGCCTAGTCAAGGTACGTGAGAAAAGGCTGATGGTGACAAGCAAGTCGCGTGAGAAACGGCAGAGAAGGTGGCTTCACTTTCGCTAACGCACCTCTAGTTAGATGCATGGGAAGGGCTGACTGTGTTTGGCACTATCGCCGCGGCCTGATTGTGTGTAGCCATTTCCGTTTCCGCTGTCTGCCCCGGACCATGGGATCCTAGGACTTTGATCTCCAGAACTGGAGCTAGGAGGATTGGCTTGACACACCACCACACAATGGTTTCCACTGCCTGCCTCTCAACAGGCACACCACACCAACTGTGATGAACGAGAAAAAAGCAAGAGGGAGAGAATGGAAAGTTGGTGTGACTGTGAAAACAATCTCCTCCTCCCCCCCNGCATCTTTTCCACTAGAGGTGCTTCATTACACAGGAAAACCACTCGAAACGGGAATGTAAAAAGACACAAATGTAACAAATGTAAATGATTTTTCTGTGGAAAGTTACACTTTCTATCCAATCTTCACAGTTGTCACAATTTTCATCATCATTGTAATATCAGCAATATTTTCAGTCACTGGAAGGAAAAAAAAATAGCAATGAAACACTACTGAATATGGTAGTATTAAGTATTTTCACCACAATTAAGACCTATGTGTAGCAACAAAACATAGCAAAGCCAAGTTAAACTAATTTTGATTAATGTAAACTCGAGAGCACAGTAGTGAAAGACTACTTTAAACTCAAGTTTAAAACTAATTGAGTTTTGTCAATCTTACTTAGAAGGAAACTTAATCTTTGTTGGTGAAACCAGCTGTCGAAGTGTTTTGATAAACTGAACAGAGTGCAAACACTGCAATGTGGACATTGAGTAGATACAGATGGACGCTGCCATGCTGTAAATACGAAATAATACAGCTGCATCGGAAACAAAGAGGTTTCCGCCATTTCCTTGTAGAAAAACTCGACAGCTCTAAAGTTCAAAATTTGGTGGAAACATCTGTACCACGCAAGGAGTTTTTTTTTACCAATCTTTTCTCTTTTCTCGTAGTCATGTTTTGAATATGTAGGATCAATACAGCATTTAACAGTGAAAAGGCATTTCGTCAGTGTGTGTGTGTGCTATTTTAATTTACCTTCCCATAATCTATTAATAAACTCATGGTACAATAAACTATACAGGTGGAGGATAAACTACAGTGTGCAAAAACAGAGGCATGGTCCAGTTTTCTAGAGTGGCTGTAAATGTGTTGCCAAAGTATAAGATTTATCACAAAAAGATTAACTACAACTGTGACAGTGTGCATCATGACAAGTTAAATATTTTTTTTTATAGTTTTTACTAAAGTAATGTACTAATTAAAACTAATGAACAAGTTCTATGTTGGCTTGACTGAATTTTTAGACGTGCAACGGATTCACATTGTAATAACACATGCATGCGTGTTTTCCTATAAAATTTGACGAAAAGGTAAATATTTATTTACCATAAAAGTGGGGTCCTACTAATGAGTATAAATAAGCTGGAAGAACCTCCGCAAAATGTTGCAACTGCGGAAGTTGAAATTCACAAAATTAAAGAAAAATACAGAGTTAATTACGATTTTACTATTTGCAAAACTGGCAACTGTTTTACTGCCCACACGTTTATTCTTGGAAAGAAATTAGAAAAGTATGGGTGCAAATCCTACATGGAGATTAAGGCTTTAGAGAAAAATTCCGGACTGAAAAAAGTCAGGATTGTTGTAACACAAACTGCTTTTACCTTCTTCAACGAACACATGGCTACTGCAAGTATGGTGTCAGGTGCGGAATTTGTAGAAACAAAGCAGACCACTAGTTCGCAAGCATGCAGCCAGACAAGCTGTTCACATTATAAATTTCTGTTACAGTTGTTCACATTTTCTATAGACAAGTAACTTCTTAAATGTTAATTACATTCAAAACAATTATGCAATGGGCAATATAACGACCACCCTATTGCTGAGATACCTTTCCTTATTTATAAATTGGAGGTGTTTATTTTAAGTAAATAAAGTATGTATGTATAGTCAGTAATGTGTGGTCATTTGTAGCACAAGAAGTCCAAAAATCTGTGATGAATGCAACGTATTCAACATCTGAGAGTTTATCAGACACACTTGGAAAGTTCTGAGTACATGTTTGTAAGATGAACCTTTGACAAATCTTTCCTTGATGGAAGTGTGTATCTAGACTAAATGATTTACTGGTCTTTTGGAACCTTTGTTTTCGACTACAGAGAGTGGCTGCACTCCAGACATATAATTTCTGTAATGAGCCTGGTAATTTTCCGAGCTTTGTAATCATGTGGTTTGAATTTTGCTACTTTGTCATACGTCTGGCTTAATGTTGGTTGGTTTGCAGAAGCAGCATAATATCAGATTACTTTTGGTGTAACATTTGTGGTATTTTCATTAATAGGAGTTACAGCTACATTTGTTACTCCGCGTGGCAGTCTCACATCACCCGAATTACCGGATTCACATTCTGAATCAATTTCTTGCAGAGACCTGTATATATCTGTGGATGTACAAGGTTCTGAGAAAATTGAGGACTTGGAATCTTTCATTACATGCACGTGGTCCGAGCGTGTCTCTTCTATACAATCATCACAATTGGAAATATGTCCACTAGAAATTATGGAAGAGCACCCTCTTGGCTTCGAAAAGTAAGAGTCAATGCCTTTCCCTTTTCTTTCAGAATGGCTGAACATACACCCTACCTTAATATCGGTGCTGTTTGTTACAGTCTTAGTGACTGAATTTGTTTTTGCTGTTGAACCTGCGATTCCAAGTTTTATGGAGTGAATCCCTACTGAGTGACGAGCACAGCAACCAATGTTATTCTTTACTCTTTCTGCCCAGTCCAGTGTTCGGCGCAAGGTATGGCCTTGTGTCGTCCCCTTACACGCTTGGTGAGAGAGGAAGTGGTTGCATAGTAAAAAAAATACCATGGCACCCATCCCACTGTCTCTTCTTGAGGGAGGGGAAGTGGAACTGGTCACAGTAATTATAGCTTTGGTTATACAGTAGAACCCACTTATAAGGTTCCCCGCCTATAATGCACGATTTTTCTAGTCCCGAATGTTTCTCCATAAGAACAATAACAAACATTCCCGGAAATAAGGTTTTCATTTTCCCATGAATAATGCACATTGTGAAGGAAGCACACTGGGAAAGGAAAACTTCAATGGAAAAGATGCTCAACTTACACTGCTTTTCAGACAAAGTTGTAGTTTTTATCCCAAGCTCCACCCTGCTGAGATAATCTACCAGCTTGACATTGACGAGGGTCAGT
>NQII01003768.1:0-10071 GCA_002778355.1 Clitarchus hookeri | reverse complement strand
CCCCCAGCAGTACGCTCCTCCGCACTGTACTGTCTTCTTCTCGACCTAAAAAAGACTATCAAGTCGGTGCGACATTTTGGGTACATTATCTACAAGATGAGTATAAAAGAATGCCCCAACTTTGAAGGTCTATATTATCAAAACCAAACAACCTTAGTTGACAAATCAAATGAACCGTGGAACTGTGAAGTTTGTTTACTATATCTTCATAAATGTCCATGTAACCACCACGAGCGTCCCGAACGACATCTACGCGATAATCAAACTCATTCCATATTCTTGTCAGTATTTACGGTGTTACGGTTTGGATGGCGTCCATAATTCTCGTTTTGAGGTCGTCAATGTTAGCCGGCAATGGTGGACAAAACACTTGATCCTATATGTACCCCTATAGAAAAAATCACACGTGATAAGATCCGGGCTTCTTGGGGGCCAGTGATAAAGAGAGTGGTCACCAGCTGCTCCTCGACCAATCCAGCGCTGCGGCAATGTCTCATTCAGGTATCCGCGAACNATTCAGGTATCCGTGAACAGCTAGGTGCCAATGGGGTGGCGCACCATCCTGCTGGAAAATGAAGTCCCCCGCTGCCTCTTCTAACTGAGGAAACAACTACTCTGTAAGCATGTCCAAATAAGGGATTCCAGTAACAGTGGGCTTGTAAAAAAAAGAAAAGGCCGAAAACAGTGTCTTTGGATACAGCACAAAACATCACTTTGGGGGAAGCGTGCTCGTGTTCGCTGGTTTCATGTGGAGGCTCCTGACCCCATATCCACATGTTGTGCCAGTTCACCTTACCATTTGTATAGAACGTCACTTCATTGCTAGAAACCAGCTTAGACACGAAGACATAGTCTACCTTGTTCTGGGCAAGAATGAACGCGCAGAAATCACGTCTCGGTTCTTCATCCTTTTCGGTAAGAGCCTGTACAAGCTGTAACCTGTATGGATTGTACAGCAATAGCTTTTGCAACACTGTCCATACCGTTGATTGAGGGATTTGCATTTCCTGGCTAACTTGTAGAGTTGATTTTCTCGGACAGCGAACGAACACTTGTTGAATCCATTGAACATTCTCTTCCGACACGCGGCCACCCGGAACTTTTGCCTTTGCAAAGGCACCCTGTGTCACGGAACTGACGAAACCAACGTACGATACTCCACCTATTGGAAGGACCACGTCCGTATTTGCGACGGAATTCACGTTGAGCAGTCGTAACCGATTTACATTTAGCAAACTGAATAACACAGAATGCTTTCTGTTGTTCCGTCACCATCGTGATGCTAACTAACACACAACACACGCTCATAGTGCGATGACAGGCGCTCCCAGTGTCATCTGTCGGCACATAAAGGAAACATCAGACCGTCCCCTTCACATTGACGTGTCGAATGTGAGCTCGTTTCCCCCTCACCACCTCAAACCGACGGTTACGAATGCCATCCAAACCGTAACACCAGACATGCGTGGAACAAGTTTGATTATAGCGTAGATGTTGTTCGGACCGCTCATGGTGGTCACATTGAACATTTATGAATGTATGGTAAACAAACTTCAGGGTTCCATGGTTCATTTGATTGGTCAATCAAGGTTGAAGGTTGTTTGGTTTTGATAATATAGCCCTTTACAGTAATGAACCAAAACCTTGGAATATTTATCTAAAGAATTCCTTAACTAAAGAAATGTTCATAATACAGGTTACCATCAGATGGCTTATCTTTCGAATATCTATTCCACAAATTTATCTAGAGGTCGTAATACAGGCCCTCAGACACTCCGGGTGTGGGGAACTTTCCAGATTGAGCTAGAGATTATTTAAGCCGCAACTGCCTCCGAACTAGCAGTTTTTAGAGTTGAGAGTTTGGACTACTGTGCGACCTTAAACTGGTGTGTGGAGACAACGAGCCAACAGAGCACTGAGTGGTGGCTGGAGTAACCGGTAGGAGTGAAGTCTGTGGACTCTTAAGCATTCGTACAGTGAAGGTGAGACTGATGAGTGGGATTATTGAACTGGATGGGCGAGTGCGAGACTTTCGAATATTGGCAATAGACAGACTGTATATGTGTAAATAATGTGTGTGAATTGACTAACAAATATACACACATCGATGTGGATTTTAACTAGAAATAAGAAAGACATTAAATACTGCACTCACAGAGAATAACAAGAGTATTAGTAAACACAGAGCATTTGGCATTGTAAAAATAGCTGTGAGAATAAATTACAAATAAAATGTAGTTCTTTTATTTTTATATTAAGTCCTCCAGCTCTCATGAACTTGCCACACCCTTCTGGGATCTTGTAACATTATATTTAATTTGAAACACTAGTTATTTTCACACTAAAGACAACTGAACATAGATTTCATGCAAAAAAATATAAATTTTTGATGCATAGGGGTTGAGGTGGGTAAAAATCGGTCCAAAATTTTCGCAAAATATCTACAGTGGCAGACATGTGTAAACAATCTTATTCCTGGAAAACATGAGGGGCCATTTTAACCCATTCAGATCCAGTATACACAATTGTTTACATTACACACGTCTAGGTAATTTTTGATCTGTATGGCACACTGTGAAGCCCGATGACCAAATCATCTTACCTGTGGGTAAATGATTTGCCAACAGTCTTACTGGTCTAGGTAATAATTGGTTCATATGACCGTAGCCGGACATACGGCCTACAGCTCGTCGTCTGTGGCAATGAAACTAGTTTTGTACTGACTTAAGCTCAGCACGCATCTTAAATTTTGTTTGCAACACCTGAAACCGTAAACTAAAGTGGGTTTGAATGGGTTAATAAGTTCCTACTTTAGCAATTCGGTTTTCATGTAGGGAATGGTGTAATTAAAACTGCTGTTTCGCCTTTCGAACCAAGCTTAAATAAAGCAGTTCTACATTTTATTTTGTATCAGAATCACCTGTCTGCCGGCAAACATACAGCATAAAATAATTAGAGTAAAAAGTATAAAAATTATTTTTAAATGGAAAAAATTGGATTTGGTGAATCAACTTGACCCATTATCAATAGCAGTTTACATACACTACACTTATGCTATAAAGAATTCATTATATCTTATTAAAGAGACTGCCTAGTGCGAGACGCTAAGTGAAATGATAAGGTTTTTACATGTTGACTGATTTTAGATGTGTTTCAGCTACCTTTCACAATAATGTTTTCAGATAAGAACACAAGAAAACAAATAGGAGTAAATTCATGAGAGTTTGTGTTTTTGTCCACAAAACAAAAATTACCCACAATTTTCCAGGTACATAATAAAAAATTTACAAAAAACTTTTAGAAGCAATGTGGCCTGGGCAATGATGGACGAAGAGTCTTTTGTTTGAAAGTCATATCGCCAAAGCTGGCAAGACCCACCTGAAATCATTTAACACGTGAAACCCCAACCTTTCGAAGAGCAAGTTCCACTACGCAGCGTTCTTAAAACTTATACTTTGCAATGAAATTCTGCAACAAGTACCTTCCAGGGTATGGGTCCTCAGAAACTGCAGCAGAGTACTCTCTGCTTCTTGCAAAGAAAGCTTGCTGCTTCTCGAAGCTTCGGTCAGCCCTGACTGTTGGGGAAAATACCAAATGTACGCACATACAGCACAAAGAAACAACACACGTCTCAAAACAACAACTTGCAATGTATCGTGCACATCTTAGATGATCACAGACTAGTAAATTTCAATAATATCACGTAACTAACGTTGAAGAATACTGAAGTGATGTCTTCCACACCACTGTACATTACGCATCTAGGGACTGTAGGATGGCAACTCCTTACCTAGAAAACATTGGCTTTATTTATTTTACCAGGCAAGTGATGTAATCATGTGTTAACAAAAGTGGCTAAACTTTCACCAGATCAAAAATTCCAAACCATCTTTTAGTAGACTTAAATTTATAATAAGAAACTCATAAATTATACAAACACATCCAAATTTTTAATACAATAAAGACATAATGTAATAAAAGGAAGGCTCAAAACAACTACAGTATTACAATATCTCAATGCACACCTGAGTAGACCAGTTTCAGAGTGAACAAGAAAAATAATTATATGTGCTTCCTGCTACCCAATGGGTTTGACTATGGTAGGAACAATTTATCATGCTGTATATTCTTGACTTTTGGGTTATAGCCACATCAAAGTCATTACCTGCTAGGTAATCAGTTACACTGCTGCTACTTACCCCTGATGATGGAAACGACAATTTCTACTGAAACGTCTGGAAAAACATAAGACTTTGACGCAGCTACAACCCAGAAGCCAAGAATATATATAGAAAATGACCGTGAAAGCCTGTAAACTTATGATTTATCATGCTGTGTGCCAAAACACACTAAATTCCAATACAAGTCAAACCTACCCAAACATTGTGACCATAAAAGGCAAACAAAAAAAAGTCTGCTTAAAACAGACATACCATAGAACTACATAATAATTGTCTTTCGTAAGATATTGGCAAAATGCAAGAAGCCATGTGATTACGGAAAATTATGCGGTGAAATTGAAAACATTCACAGCCTATAAAATGTTTTGTCATATTAATGTGCAACTGCATTAAGTATGTAACACCCAAATACACTGCTAGATCAACGTAAACTGCAAGTACAGTAGGTGCTTTATGTGCCACATGTCATAACACGGCTGTACCCATATTACAACATCAAACATAGGACTGCAAATATGCAGGTTACTTCCATAATCTGTCATGTGAGTCAGAAAATTGATGACTGAGTATAAAGGGAAAGAATTAGCACAATAAGTGTGCAAGAGTGAGGTATGTATATTTCTGACTAAATAAAAACAAATTCTCTTGGAAAATGTTATTAACAAACCATAATCTTGTGTGGGCTCATCCAACTGATTAACTTTCAAAAAATGTCAACATCTGTTTATTAACCAAACCTTTCACATTTAATTTATTTTATTAATTATTTGGAACTGGCAAATTTTTAAACTTAGTTTTTGATTGTACTTCCTGTGAAAGCGTGAAGCATGACATATCTTCTTACCAGGTTGACTGAATTAACAGCAATTAACATTTTGTTTTTCTCTTACATTAGTGTATTTCTATTTCATTACTGCTATTTTTTTTTTAATCCTGAAACCAAATACAGTGGATTCTCTATCCATCGTTTCTCAGGGGACTGACAAAAAATTTCAATACACGTGGACTTTTAATGAATGTGGTCTTGAAAAGCAGATAAATAAAAAATGGGACCACAGAATATGCTCCATGGATGTGGGATTTCAGTCTATCAGAGTTCAATATATAGAGGCTCCACTGCAATTGCAAATGCACTCCACTTATGATAGTAACACTGTTGACAGATTTGACTACGTAATTGTTTTATGTTATAACAATAATGGTGAAACATAATAGGGTAGGGTCATTTATCATCAAAACAAAAAAATAATTATTTCTAAAGCCACTCGCACATGATAAAAAAAAAACAATATATTAGAGCAGAAAACTTTCATAAGAAATAAAAATGTAGAAAACTTATTGCAAAATACTCTGAGTATCTGTACAAATATTTGTTGCAAACAGCTTGAAAGTGAGTTGGGACCACTTCATGTTCAGAGTTTTCTTGCATTGGCATCACCACTGCCATCCTCATAATCTTCATCTGAACCATGTATTGCACAAATATCACTGACTACTAATTTCATAGAACACATCAAAATAGTTAGGGTCAGTTAGTAGTATTACAGCCACCTAGCCACATCTGCTCTTGTCTAGTTTAGACCCAGGTCCCCTTCACCTAGTATTCTCGTTGTCTACTTCCGTTACAGTTTCTTGTTAGGAGTTAGTACGGGCCACCATGTATACGGTGACCCGTAGAAAATGAATAAATACGTTTTCTATTTAATCTCAGAGTACTTATTTCTAGGTGACTTGTGACTTTTATCCCCCATAGAAGTCAGCCCAACAGGGAAAAGCAGGAGACTGCATCATTACAACCCATTTGCCGAACCTAGAGTAGGACTGCGGGCTCCCTTAACCGGGTGCACGTATGTCTCCAACAAACACATTAGACGGCCACCTATACTGTGGATCAGGTACGGCAAAGTACCTGGTGCACACGTACGGTAGAGCTACTACCACTAGGAACTCGATCCACAAGGCGGCTTAGTCAGACAGCCCACCGTGCTGTACTGTCCCGAAAGGAGTGATAAGACTGGCTCTGGAGGTCTGCCCCCTTTGCACCACAGCCACGTCGCTGCCCGACATCCATGGCAAACCAGCCGTTCTAACCACCACGCTGTACTGTCACCAGTTGGAGTAAACGGGTATGACTCTGGTCAGCTCGGCCATGGCTGGCTTTACACCTAGCTAGAGATACTCATCGCCTGCTCTTCCCTAGCGTGGCCGACCTCAGTACCTTCTTATGCCATACATCCATAGGAGTGGTGCAAACTGGTGAGATAGGAAGACAGCTACTGCCTCCAAGTCCAACTTGGGCTGTAACCCAGCGCCAACTCCACTCTGCAGCCTAATCCCCCCGGGAACGAGCTCAAGCCGCCCGACAAATGGAAAGGCCTCACTTCTCAGTCTCTCCAAGCTCCCCATTTCAACCACCCTACCACCGGCGAGCCACATCAAGTCATTTCCGACTTCTGCCAGGGACTCCACGTACCACTGGGTATATGAAACCAGTGGTTCCAGCCTAGCAGGATCAGCAGCCTTCCGCGGACTACCACCAGCTGCAGCACCATCTCCGCCCCAGGACTGGGCACAAGTTCCAGGCGGCACCAGTGGCCGAGTCAGGAGCCACCCTGGGCTATGCCCACTCAAGGTAAACCAGTGTTGCTGATGACCGTTAAGCCCACACCAGACTTTGAGCCGTGCCGTCAAGCCACGCGCCCATCTTATATACCGGCCGGGGTCCGCTTAGCAGCCAATAAAGTCAGCCCAGTCATATAGCCCGTGTGTTTCACGACACACTAAAACCTTGCCCAACCATAATGATGTCAGTCACCCGATGGCAAGGGTCAAACTCTACTGGATCTGTGTTCTATGACTATGAACTAACCAAAAAGATATTTTTTTACATGCAGGATATATAAAATATTAACAGTAAAAAGCATTAGTAAGTTTGTGGAAAGATGGTGGGACTATGAAATAATAGTATTATGCGCAGGAATGTTATAACAGTGCTCCTCTGTAATTCCCCCTCCCCCTCACTTCGGAAACTGATAATCTATTTTTGTTGGCAGTGAAGGTTTAAAAAAACTAGTGCATAAAGAATTTTAAAAAAAATTCAAAACTGTCAAGGCTTTTCTACACTGTGCCACCAAATAGATTTTAATGTAGCCTTTCACACGGGTCACACCAGTTTGGTGGCGCCACCACATAGCCATATCTTACACAGCTATTCACACTATATGCGACACCAGTTGTTTCTGCTCTGTTGTCCGTTGGTATGCTCTCTCTCATATTAGAGTCTAATGCACGTAGTTTTTCGTTTATATAATGTAGCAAATAGTCATAACACTACCTTTTCATTCACATAAACATGAAAAACATTTTCGGACTGTGATGTGTGTCATTGTATGAAGTATAGAAAATACCCTTTGTTGATCGGTCTTTTACCATTGGGTGCACCCACAAACTGCTATTTTATGGTTGTGTAGGGCTTCTGAACGCGTCCCCCTGTGTTATGCCTGAAGGCTTACAAACTAACTATGGCCTAACTTAAACAAACACCCATGCCTAACCTGGGATTCAAACCCAGAACTTCCCTCATCCCAGATCGACAGCGCACCAACTGACTGCGCCACGGGAGGCCGGCCAATTTTACGGTGTTTGCAAATACTGGAAGGCAGAAAAAATTGTGTGCGTGCCTGCCTCTTCCAACACCATGACCCATTTTTAGTGGCATCCCTGGTGGCTGCAGTAAATTATAATGTGTCACTATGTTCGTGCTACTTAATTTCTTGGTGTCCACACCATGGTGGCCCCCATGCGAAAGGGCCCTAATAAAACAGTTGGCAGACTTGATGTACAGCCAATGAATGCTACCTCATTACTTTTCTATGGTTTTCAATGCACCATTCATTCATGGAGTTGAGGATGTCGTCGGGCTGGTGAATGATGAGCGGTGGTGACTCCGCAATCGTGGCGAGATTGGGACTGGTGACTATGCACGCCACCTCCAGGATGTGGCATGTCTGCACGTCCAGTCCCGTCATCTGCAAGGCCAACCACAACACCACGTTCCTGTCACCAAGTCAGCACACGCGACCACATCAGCATAGGGTTACTAACTTTTACGGATATGCCACGAGGGACACGTCCTACAGCTCAACACAAGATCATGTACTAAAGATGGTTATTACACATCACTCAAAATTTTCTCTTAACGTTGCTGCTTGCTTAAGACTACACTGGAAGAAAAGTTATGGTACACATCTTGGCAAATGCTACTTCTGCGTCAATTGCAACTATCCGTGGCCATTACACTGGAGCATCAGAGTAAATGTACCTGTAATCACGGAAGTGGTAAATTACTAACACTGTGTTTATTAATACACAGTTTATTTTCAAAGAAATCTGCTGTACAGGATATGTGATGTCCCATACTATATTCGTGCGTGATAATTCTATCAGCACCAGGATACGGGAAACCTGTACAATACAGGACATTTAGTAACCCTATGTTAGCACACTACTGAACTTTTGGAAGAGGGCAAGACAAAGTGTTCACCAACCTCCATATCAATCCACACAAGCCTGTCCTTGGCTTGCTGTGTGTTAGCATCCATCGCAACGGAACGGTAGAGTACAGCTGAAATTACAACAAAAAACACAAGTCAGTTATGGAAAGGATAATATGCTGTTGGAAAAAGCACAGACCTAGTGTACAGTTTCATAAAGTCATCAACATATTACAAACACAACTTTTGAGTTATTGTAGCTATTCCGAATGTTTAGACTATGTTATTTTTCAGTGCTTTGCAAATTTCTTTTGTACATATTTATTCAGTTATTTATTTGCAGCACTGGTTTGTTTAGTTTCTTAACATTTTCCGGCAGCAGTTGTGATGATTTTGAACGTGTTTTCGAATATATAACATACCAGGGTAAAATAACAATATGGCTGCACATTTTAAAAATATTTATTTGACCCCCTTCAAACATACCGATTTATATCGCCATAGTGCTACTTGGTTGCTAATTTGGTAGGAATATTTTGTTTCCTGCAATATGACTCAAAAATCTTATTTATTAATGTGGTGCTATCTTACAAAATGGTGGAAAAAAGAGGAATCACATATACATATTTGATGGCTGTAATAGCTACTGCCAACATACAAAGATATCCTGAAATTGATAACATGGTTTCAGAGATTTAGCATACTATGTAAAACTTTTATATGGTCGCCATTTTGAAAGTAAGTCCACAACCTACAGAAAACATAAATTTATATGACCTACCATAGTAGTACTTGTCTAGGCAAATTTGGTAGGAACAGGTTGCTTTTTTCATAATATATTACATAAAGAATTAATTTCATATTATGTTATCTCACAAAATGGCGGAAAAACAATAAAAAGTTTCAGTACAGAAAGTTTTGTTGAAATTGGGCAAACAAAAATATTGTAAAAACCGAAATTAAAATTTTTGTATGGCCACCATTTTGAAAATAAGTGCCTTATCGACTTAAATTTTATATGGTTCCATGGCCTGCCATAGCATTACTTACATGCAAACTTTAGTGAGAACGGGTTTCAGTTGTAATGTAAAAGCTGTATTTATTATGCAGTGATATATTCCAAAATGGTGGAGCAACATTAGTATTTATTTCTAAAATCAATGCATACAGGATGTACTGTCACCATACAAAATTTAGTTACAATTGGTTAAATGGTTCCCAAGATATGGCATAATATCCTTAATTAAAAAATTGCCACCATTTTGAAAATGTTTATCCGGCGTGGTCAATAACTATAAAAGGCGGAAGTCATTAGTTATTAGTACATTTTCGAATTTGGTAAATTTTGGTTTGCGGGTTCAAATGTCTTTACGAGGCACACATCCCCCCCCCCCCCC
>NQII01003767.1:225269-244645 GCA_002778355.1 Clitarchus hookeri | reverse complement strand
TCCAGTGTAACATTTGGTGGGAATCGGTTTATTGGTCCTCAAGATATGGCTTAAAACCTTAATCTTTTTCATCTGTCAATCTTCATAAATGGAGGACAAAAACATAATGTAGTAGGACATTCAAAGATTGTGTACTGCCAATATACAAAGTTAAGTTAAAGCAGATTACATAGTTTTGTAGATATATCACACAAAAGTAAAATGATTTTGTAGCAATCATTTTGAAAATAAGTGTGTGGCATACTTAAAAAATACATATATTAATATGGCTTACCACAGTACATCTTCACCAAATTTTGTAAGAGTGGGTTGGTTGTTTCCCCGAGGTATTAGATAAAACTTTATTTTTTATTTGTGGGGCTATCTTACAAAATGGCAGGGAAATGATTTTCTGCATTGACAAATTTGATGTATGTAATAGCATAGAAAGTTAAGTTAATAATATATACTGAGTTAAAATATTTATACAGCCACCATTTTGAAAATAAGTGCATGGCCTACTTAAAACCTACTCGTTTACACCACCTGCTGCAGTACTATGTGTTTGCCAAATTTGGTAGGAATCTGTCAATTGTTTCTCGAGTTATGACATAAAATCTGTATTTATTCGCATGGCTCTATCTTACAAAATTTAGGACAAAAGATCCTCCATGTATATACAGTTGATGTTTGTTATATTTACTGCCAGCATACAAAGTAAAGTTGGAATTGATTACATGGTTTCGACGATATAACATTCTAAGCTAAAATAGCTCATTTTAAAAATAAGTGACTGACTTTTTTAAGACGTACCACTTAACATTATGTGTCTCAGTACTACTTGTTTGCCAAATTTGGTAGGAATCTGTTGGTTTTTTTACCGATATATGACATAATAACTTTATTTATTCGTATGGTGCTATCTTCCAAATTGGCAAACAAAAGTGGTGATGTGTTGGTTTATATGATGACTCTAACAGATACTTTTAGTACACAAAATTTGGTCAAAATTTTTAAAATGGTATAGCAGATATACCAAATAAACCTGAAAAAATTTGTATGGTCGCCATTTTGAAAGTAAGTACCTAATTAATTTCAATCACTTAGGTTTACTTGGCTTATCAGAGTATTGATTACCTGTGAAATTGGGTGAGCATTGGTTCAAATAGTTTTCGAGTTATAATGTAAAATCCTTATTTCTTCATTTGGTGTTATTTTACAAAATGGCTGACGAACAATATTCATCTCAAAGTCTAATGCTCACTTGATGCTCTGTCAGCATACAAAATTTGGTTTCAATCAGTTTGAATGGTTCCCAAGATTTGACATATCACTCCAAATTCTAAAATGACTGCCATTTTGAAAGTAAGTGTCTGATGTGGTCAGAAACTGTAAAAGTCAGGTGTTCTTACTAAGTATTATATTTGTACCAAGTTGGGTGAAATTCAGGTAACATGTTCAAAAATTGAAAAAGGGGACACACACACACACACTCACAAACATGCACACATGCATGCATGCACCCACGCACACGTGCTCACACACGTGTATACATATTTTATGGCAGTGATAGATACTGCCAGTGTACAAAGTTAAATTGTATGTTACATGGTTTCGAAGATATAAAATCTTGGCTAATATGTCAATATGGCTGCCATTGGAAAAATAAGCATCTGATGTGATTGAAAACTATAAAAGTCAGATGCCCTTACTAAGTTCTCTATATGTACTGAGTTTGGTGGAATGGTTTATGGGTTCAAAAGTATTTAGGAGGTGGACACACACACAGACAGGAAAGTGATCTCATATAAGTCGATCTCTCCCTCAAAGTAGGCTAAAAACTAATAAAGGGCAATCCTAGGTAATGGTTGCTGCCAACTTGGTGAGTAACTATTTGTCAGTATTGGTGCATTTATTGAGCGTAATATCTTGCACTGCAATAATATGTTAAAATATATGGCAACAGAAATAGCTAGAAAGAAATGAATCAGTCTGGTCTAGTATTTTCTCTAATAGTTATCAGAAGTAGTTCTGTGCCCTGTCTTTGTTTTCCTGTATTGGCTTCCATAAAATTGTAAAATGTAATTAAACTTTATAGCATTAATTTATATCCCATGTCCCCTAATTGAGTTGTGCTGCAGTGTGTGGGAGGTGGAGAAACGTAGGAGTAATTTTGTGTGTGGGTGTTTGCAGGCATCCTGGCACGCTACCCTCTGTACGATCTCGCAGACTTCCCCTTCCCGCCGCCCGTGCCACTTTTCTGCCTGCCAATGGGTGCGACCATCGAGAGCTGGCCGTCCTGCGCCATCCAGCCGCGGCCCGTCTTCTCCACCTTCGTGCTCACCGTCCGGGACGCCTCCGAGAAGGTGAGTACCAACCGTGGAGTGACCCTTCATTTCCAACAGTGCTGGCTTCCCCCTCATCGAACTGCAGCTGGTCCGCTCCAATGTAACGCTGGACATTTCATCACTATCTCCCAGAGCAACTAAGTAGAGATGCAACACTGCTGGGTATTCAATCAAGCTCTTATTTTGAGCTTAAAATTGTAAACATGTTAGACTTTTATTGCCAACGTAAATACTTTTGTCAGTTTATGCTATGAATTCAGGTATTGGGCTACCCTGATGTCATGAAAATTGACAGATCTGGGGAACCCATCTTTGCCAAGGTAAACATTGTCTAGGTGACTTTGCTTTTAAGTAAATTTTTACTATTCATCCAGTGTGCAACTGGTATACATTATTTTAATGATTGACATGCAATACTTCCTGGGAGTTGAGAACTGGTAACTCCTCATTTTCTCAAATTCCTTTGTATTTTCAATGTCGTTCTAACAAACCCATTTGAAAATCAACAATCTCAGTAACCATAACAGCAAGCCAGGCACAAAGCATCAAGTGAAACAGGGTAGCAACTGTGCAATCATCAAGTGAAGTCACTAAATTATTGTTGTTTAATTTACTGTATATCACAAACTATTTAATTTTTCTAACCGCCCCGCAGTTATAAATTGAGCGCAGGTATTTTGGTTCATAACTTTATAAATTTTAAACATAAATAAATTTCCATTTTTTTTGTGCTGCCAACACAACAGTGACCTGAAAAAACAGTGGCTGGAAAGTGCTTATAGAGTGTCGTCCCTCTGCACCTTTGGTGTTTCCAGCCTGTGGCAGCGTGAGCATTGTAAAATGCCACTGTCGCCTCTTGTTCTTCGCCCATTACTCCTCTGTGACAGCACTTTGCTCTTACCCTCCTGTTTTCCTGCCATTTTCTGCTCCTTCCACCTTTCTTCGTCTTCCTTGGAGCCTCTTTCTACCTACTTCAGCTCCTACATCCTTCTCCTGAGTATCGTTTCCCTGCCTGTTCTCTGCACATGCCTATACCATCTTGCTCACAACTTAGAATTTTATTTCATTTGGTAAGGGGGGGGGGGGAGGAACAACTTCTCTATATGTTCTTATTGCCATTGCTCTATGCAAGCATTTGGGTTGTTAGTTTTGTAAGTTGTAATGTTTAGCTGAAAGCTGTAAAATTGATATAACATAAAGTTCTTCTGGTGGGGCAGTTAGTAGGACTAAGTGCCCATTCCTCTCATCTCGTACATGTTTCATTCTATGGAAGTATGCTTATAATGATTGAGTGGATTTACAAAGTGTTGTAACACACACTCTGCAGAAATAGCTAAGAAATAATTTAGTTGTTCCTAAATTTGTTTGTCAAGTGGGGAAATGTGAACTAGTGAGTTAAAGTTGGACGTAAGTTTTAGTAGTTAAATTGAACTAAAATGTCAGTGTCATTCATTATTCCCCTCTTTTACGATAAATAAAATGAGCTGATTTCGTCATTAAAATTTTGCCATTTTGTCACATAAATTTTATAGCAAAAAAGTGCATGCATTATTATTGTAACATGAATCTGTTGTTTTTGTAACGATTTCTCTCAAACTAAATGGAATTTCTTGTTCATTCTTTTAATCAGTACATGTTTACGTGGAAAACATTCAGAAATATTTAACGATAAGGATAAAAGTACACCCTACGAGAGCACACTTGTCATGTAACACACATTGTCACGCAACAATAATTTTTGTGCGATAAATTTTGTACTTTATCGAGGCTGCCTAATAACATTCACAATCATTTGAGTTGTTAAAGATTTTTACATCACCCACATACAGCTTTTGTTCATTTGTAGATAACAATATTTTAATTAAATCCTTTTCAGTTCAATATTACTCCAACGTAAATCCACAACCTAACTACAAAATACTAGTAAATATTTTATTATTGATAAAATAAAAATATTCTTTATATAGTAAAAATGTTTTTACAAAGAAGTGGCAGAAACGTATTTGTTTTTGTTTTCTTGGCAATATGAAAATTTCACAAATTTGCTTCCAATGCAGGTGTCTTTTTATTTTTTATGTCCTCCACTATTACTAAATCACTGTACTGATGGCACTGCAGTGTTAAGTACGTGTATTTTTTTCGCCCACTCAATGTTTATATCGCAGTTTTGCACTTTGGTCAGTTTATATAACAAAAAAAACCCTTCACTTTGAAAGTCTCGGGCACAATCTAAAACAGTGACTAACCGGTTTGGCATCATAAGCAGCTGACTACAATCGCCACCCTCGCTCAATAATTGCAAATGCTGTATTTGCTAGTTTTCAAGAACCTAACCACATAGCACAGAAGATGAGTAAATTGGGCACTGTTACCAAAAACCTATACCGCGCAAATGTTTAGTCTGTAAATATTATGTTCAACAAAAAAAATTCATGTGTGTTATGTATACATACTATTTACTTTAATCACATCACCAACATTTTTGGTTATAGATTTTCGTTATAAATAAAATACAAGTAGGTATGATTCTGCCAGTAAACGAGCGCCATAGCGATTCAGCTCAATATAAATTGAATCGTACGTGCAATGATAATCTCTCGACCTTGCTACCAATCAGTTTATGAATTGTTCTCGTAACATAAAATTTTGTTACTTTTTTTAATAGTAAACAACATGATCACCACACAAATAGTTTTGTAATCCAAATGTTTGAGGAGTAAATGAAATATAATGCTGTGTAACCATTGGAAAGTTGTAAAACTTAATGTTTGTAAGAGTTTTCATGGTAGAAGCTCACACTGTGGTTTCAAATACACTTACACAAACAATTTCGTCAATGTTTTTCTAATACGGGAATTATTACAGAATTTTGTGAATAAACAGAATTTCTCTTTTTTCACATTATTTTGTGGTTTGCAAAAATTTCTAGGCCCTAATTATTCAGTATGTGACATGTGTCAAGTGGTCTTGTGAAGCATATTTTCGTGTGCACCAATCCAAGAGGTCCCCAAATAGACAAGAAAGTCCATTAAAGGCACAAAAATTAACAAAGGAAGCTAAAAAATGTTCATTAAATTTTTTATAAATGCTTTACATAACAGCATTTCCTCTTGTAAACAACCTACATAGTATAATTAAAGAAAAAGTTTACATGTTTGTGATTTTTAGTTGTGGTTTTGTTCTATTTCAACCCTCAAGACATGCAAAGAGATGCGATTATATGCAAAATAATTAAAAATGAGTACATTTTTTTTAGATTGCCTTTTTTTTTGTGCTGTAAAAAGAGCATAAATTAAGAAACCTAAAACGTTATACAGTAGAATCTCACTTTTGTGACACTGTTTTTTTTAGACCATCTCTCTTTTAAAACCAATTTCTAAAGAATCATAAAATATTCAGAAAAAGTATTGAAAATTGTTGGGAAATCTGCTGAAAAATATGTTAGTTGCATTTTTTGGTAGCTATGCATTGTGTTGCTCTTGGCGTGCACTGTACTGCAAGCCTTGCATGTCTAAATATAGATGCCACCCCTATTTTGACGTATAGGGGTTGGGCTGGGTCAAAATCTGTCCAAAATTTCAAAATCTGTCCGAAATTTCCCAAAACCTCTATTAAGACAGTACCTCACTAACAACCCTATTCCTGTAAACAGTGATGGGTTATGTCAGTGGGGTTATACCATACTCATGTTCGTTGAAAATGTCCCCAAACATGCACACCATGTAACAAATTTGTGACTTTCAAAAGAAATTTTAAAATGATTGCTGCAGGTTATATTAATAAATGGCAGTAGCAGTCACAACAGTAAACAAGTGATTTGCACCTCAGGCCACATGTTGTGACTAATGTTTATTTTGTTATAGTGTCAAAAAGCGTTATGTGTACTGCTTTTTTTCATGTTGTTCTTTCAGTTTCACTTATCTTATTGAACTAAACCTGGTAAATGGAAAATGTGGAAAATTGTTTGTCTGACTTGTTTGTGTGTGTCAATATATGAGTATCGTCCTCTGAGTACTTGTGCATTCTGTCTACCTTTTATAATGTGAACATAAAAGAGTGTGTGAATTCAATTTGGCAGTGTTTCATGTACATAATAAACATATGACATTAATTCTGGGGATGTTAGGATAAAAGAAAATGTGTAAACTTTACCTTGTGTAGTTAATGCTATTAGTAATATTAGAATTGCCAGTGTTGATAGTGAGTAAGTGAATGACAGGCACCTTCATTTTACTTTTGCTGTGTTTGTTTGTTCAATCAGGAATTTCTCTGGCTTTTTATTATTCGTAGATTCTTTAGTTCATATTTTTGAATTTTTGAGAGTGCTTGAAACATGTTACAAGGAGTTAAAAGATGTTAGCTGACAGGGTGCACGGTGTTGGTTAATTATTTTGATGTGTTGCAGCTGTATGGCTCGGCAGTGACGTTCTACGAGCGCTTGTCGAAGGAGCAGCTCAGTGCAGAGCAGTGCAGGCAACTGGAGCTCACAGATGACAAGACAGTGAACGTGAACAAGGGCATCTGCCTGCTGTCGCACTGGCCATTCTTTGACACCTTCGAGAAGTTCCTGCTGTTCCTGTATGAGACGGCCTCCAGTGGGCCACTGCCCGTTCCTATTGAGAGGTAAGTGTTATATGTGTCTGTGCTCCTGATGTTCCGTGTCCCCCTGTAAAGGTCTAGTAACAATGTGTATTACAGAGTGTTCGAAAATTAAACGCCTAAACTGCTGGAGGTGATTCTTTATGAAAAATGAAGTCAAAAATGTAAAGGACATCATATACTTAAACTGAATATTAAAGGAGATATGAGCCTATGAAAATTAGGTTTTGAAAACGTATTTTTGCAGAATTTTTTAATTCCTGCGTCAAACGCCTCCCATCTCAGAGACCCTCTGTGGTCCATGCATTTCATGTGCAGCAAGGGGGTTTGGCAGTCCTGCGCTTCCTCGGCCGCAGGTTGTAGGGCTCCCTGGGGCTGGCATCGTGCTGTCTAGTATGATGGTGTGCTGCTGACTGCTGTGCCGCTGAGGTGCGTGATGCCGTCATGTCTCCGCACGTTATGCATGTCTGCTGCCGGTGTTGACGTGGTGGTGGCGAGCTGCTTGTGTAACTGCTCTCACTGTCGCAGTCGCCTGTACAGCTGGCTTCCCACGACATTGTCAGCTTTCGGTAGTTCACCGGGCTGGCTAGCGTGGAGGGAAGTTGGTCACTGGCTAGTGTCCCCACAGGAGAAGTGGGTGGCTCAGTTTCTTCGGTGCTACCCCGGTGTATCACCTCTTCGCTGGCAGGAGACACCTCCAGGGTGCCATCCGACATCGTCGACAGCTCGTTGGGTGCTTCTAGAGCATCATCTATGGCTGGCAAAGTGGCGGAGGAAAAGTCCTCCGTCAAGGTGGGCGCAGCGATGCCAGGCATCAAGATGCATGTAGGCCACTGTGGTTGGACGTGGTATAGCTGCTGCCCGAGTGTGGTTGGCACAGTTGCATCAACATATCTCGATGGTGGTGCTGCATTGGTGGGGGAGGTAGGCGCTATGATACCTTTGGTTACAACTTGTCTCAGCTTGAACCATCCTCTATACTTTGTAAAGGAGTGGCTGATGGACTCACCCTCATTGCAAATTTGTTTGTAAAGGCATCTGGAGTAGAGCCCATTGCTACATGTTCTGGCTGGCTGCAGTGCCAAGAAAACAGCAACTTTTAAACTTATGGTGGGACCATTATGTGATGGTGATTATTATGAGGTGATGAAATACTGTATTCCTTCTATTAAAATATATGCAAATAAAGTGGTTAAAATTCTTTAGTATGCTTCCCTGTGTGTTAATTTATATAATAGTTTGTTAAAATCGCAATTGCTATTTTTGAATATTTTTAATGTATTCTATAATGCACTAAAACTCTGTTAAGACATTTCTGGAGACACTGAAAAATTCACAAATTATTGATCAGGAAAACTTCCTAAAAGGGTAAAATTACTTTGATGTTTATTGACCAGGTTCAAAATTATGTAAACTTAGGAAATATTCTTAACAGGGAACTTTTTAAAAGTGTTGTATTACTTTTACGTATTCTTAAAATATTCTTCGCATCTGTAAAAATAAAAAATTACATAATTTTTTGAGCATTTAATTTTGTTATGAAGAACTTTACCCCAACAAACATTTAGTGATTTTGACTTTTTGAAGTTTGTTATAGTGGATTACTACCACTACATATCAAATGCATTAAACTTGAGTTGTAGTTGTAACTCACTTTGCAACCATGATTTTGTAGGGAGTGTTGCGATGTGTAGTGTTGTGTGAAACCACCCTTAAAGCTGATGTAACATGTGAAATGTTGTTTCGTTTCAGGTACATATCACACTTTCTAGAGTGCGTGCCATTCCCTTCAGCGCAGCGACCACAGATCCTGGTTCAACTGTCACCAACTGCCCACATTGTCCTTACGCAGCCTGAGGATTTGCCTCTTCCCAGAAGGTACTTATGTTTTTCAAATGCCCTTTGCATGCTTTGGTGTGAAATGTTTTGTATTTCTTAAACAGTGCTGCACAAGTATACAAGTCATATAAATGGGACATTTTACTTCTAAAATTTGTAGGTGAAGAATAATAATGATTTTTTGACATTTATAATCCTTCAGCAACTGTATAAAGTGAAGCCATGACCATGTTTCTACAGTGGATTCTCTATCCATCGTTTCTCAGGGGATTGACAAAAATTTCAATACATGTGGACTTTCAATGAATGTGGTCTTGAAATGCAGATACAGTAAATAAAAAATGGGGCCACAGAATATGTTCCATGGATGTGGGATTTCAATCCATTCGAGTTCAGTACATAGAGGCTCTACTGTACCTCTGATACTGTTGTCCCACCCATTTTCTGTATGCTGTCTTGGGCTGTTTTTGTGGCAGTTTCTCTCTCATCTACCGTATCACACGTGAGAATTGTGCTGAATGATGCTACTGGTTGGCAGATTTTCTTGGAGATCTCCCGTTTTCCCCGCAGTTGCATTCCGATGCTGCTCCATACTTGCCTTGTTTCGCCTTCATCGGCTCTCAAGACCTCGTTGTTCTGTTTGTATAAACTACTGTGTGTTTTCTACTGTACCTAACATAGTTGTGTTCATAACTTCTTGGTTATCTTCATCTTTTGAGGTGCTGCAGTGGTGAAGTAGCCGGAATATTTGCCTTCCACCAAGGCGAACTCCCGGTGAGGTATCACAGATGACCAGTGAATTTTCTCGGGGTACTCCCATTTACCCCCACACTTGTGTTCTGCCTATGCTTCAGCTTCACCTCACTTCACCATCACTGGTGTTTTTATCACTGTGAAATGCCAACCAGAACCTCGTAGCCCAACCAACCTCGTCTTGTGTCCGTTTTTGTCCTGACAAGGCCAAAGTTGAAAGAACTGTGCCCTGTCACCATCAAAGTTGGTGAACTTAACTAAGATGAACCACACCCATAATATTCGGCATAATTAGGTATGTCACATCCGGATAGCTCTAATAGCTTTCTAGAAGACTGGAGATAAGCCACCATCCCTAGAAAAGAAAGTGTGAAGAAAGCCGCTTCTGTCAGAATCCTTTCAAATAGGTAAATTAAAGAGAGGAAACAAACTAGATATTTAGCTAACCGTGAAGACCTAGAAACCAGCCTGTATTTTGCCTTTGTAACTGACCTGTAGTGATGGTTCGGCACCGACTGCGCCGTCTGAGGAGAACTGCATGGACTATGGTACTCTGTCTTAGGAAAGGATGTGGGGAAGTTAACATTGGAGGAAGAGTTATCTCTGCCCTAAAACCTGCGCAAAATTCAGTGCTTGCCTTGCTGAATGGATGGGTCTGTGCAAGCTAAGAGTGAGTACATGGGACAAACCTTCTCCCTCTGCGTGGGTTTCACGACTGGTAGCACAGTGTGAAACATTTCCTGACTTGAGAGAATTTTAAAACATTGACATGTGTTTGAACTTGTAGATAAGTGATACTGTCGTTACAGATAGCATGTACACAAAAAGGCACTTGTTTTGAATGTGTGTACGTATTTACCTTGTATTTAATATAGAACACGATAATACCATATATATCCTAATCCCAGACAACCTCGAATTTTAGATAATCCTTTAAGTAAGCAAACACATTTAGAAAAATATTTTTTTCAATACTTTATTAGCAATTAAATTAAGAAAACTGAAAGATTAAATTAACAAAACTAAAATGTCATACAAGTTTTGAATTTAAGATCTACACATTTGAACTTACAATAACTTACTTGCCATTAATATATAGGACAAACCGTAGTTTATGAATTTTGCTTCTTAATCCATAGGTAAAGTCCGCAGAACAGAAAATAAATTTCAAATTGATTCAGTTGCTTTCTTCAGTTTCTTCAGTATCCTCCCTGCTTTCACTGCCTTCACTGTCTGTTTTGTCATCTTGTTTGTTTAATTTACTTAATTGTGAACCTCTTTTCTCCACGTGATCAGCCATTTCTTCCACTTTTTCTTAGAGATGGCCGTTATTTAACGTATTGGTTATAAAAAACTGTTACAATTTGGTAACGCACAAATGACACATTTTATTGTTTATACCGTTATTTTTGGAGCGTCTTGGATTGCCCCAACGCCTGACTACCGAGCATGCATAGTTATTTTTTGGAACGTCTGACTTTCTAGTTTACTTTTGTTACTAACCTTACCTCCTATATCCCAACCATTTTTAAGCAAATCATACTTCAAAGCCGACATTTTCTATCGGAGAAGCTTATTTTTGTGAACATTTATAATCATAAACATGTACACACATACACCTTTTAATATTATTTATGCTTACATTACTGTAAATAACAGTTTCCCCACCAACTACACAGACTGCTTTGTTCTGATTGGTCGCAAGTTTCACTTAAAATATGAAGTATAACTATTTCTTTTAATGCTTAAGGAAATCCGAACAATACACACGACCTGCTAAGTACCATTGGAAACCAATATATAAAATTACCTGCTTTCCTTTCTTCTGCACACGTCTTAACGCATAATTTAAAGCTTAATTTTTCTATTGCAAACCCAGCTTCACTGTTTAACTTCCGCCACCATTATTTTTTGGAACGTTTTGGCTGGCACTGTGAGAGTGCGCATGCGTGAAAGTTCCTTTTTGGAACGTCTTGATTTACAACAGTGCGCATGCGCGAACGTTATTTCTTGGAACACCAAGCTTTGGAGCATTGAACAACGTAATTGTTTCCTGGGACGTCGGACATGCGAGAAATGTTTTACAGTAACCTGTTAATAAAATAACAATTTACTGGAACGTGCTTCTTACTTGGGACTGGAACGATGGAACACTTTACATGAAAGTAACTGTTTCGCCCATCCCTACTTTGGCTTTAAAAAAAAAACAGCAGTAAACAAACGAGTCACAACGAGCAGTAGTATAGTACAACTCGTCTCCACAATGAAGCACTTTACGCATAGTCTGTCGCTACTGCTCAGTACAAAAACATTGCCCCAAAGATGTAACACAATTGCTTATACTGCCTGTTTCAAAAACATTTACCATCAACATTACATAATTAAAAATTAAGTGTTTGAATTTAAGATGACCCCTACTTTTCAGAAATACTAGTTTGGCAAAAAAAATAGTCTTAGATTCAGGTATATACGGTATATCACTATTGCAAATGTATTGTTATTGGCCATATTTGCTATGGCACGATTTCACTGTGCATCACTTTCAATTTGGAACAGGAATAGACTGGAAAAGGAGGGATGCAGAAGAGTATTGATCGCAGGAGTAGCTAAAAGATGGAGGTAGCAGACAAAAGGGAGAGGTTACCAGAGCAAAAGAGAAACAGATATGGCCACGGGAACAGCACTAGCATGTTACACTTATTAGTAGCTCCTTCTACAGACAACATGACAACATCTTTCAGCTGTCAACATTGGTTATGCTTCCATGGAGGACAAATAAAAACTGCTGTTGTAGGAAATAAACGTCAAACAATTTGCATCCAGAGCCTACCAACGCGCCCCTAAATGCAGGGGCACTCACGGACAAAGGCTGTCAAGTTAGTTTGCCTTATTATCAGATGTTACGCCAACCCCTCTCATGTGATAGAAGCCAGCCTAGCACGCCAGCTAAGCGCCTAGCCTCACACCGTAGATGCAACCCCACATGACACAGATGCCTGCTTTTGCCATAAAATGAGAGATGGCACCAGAGAGTGCAGCTCTGCCCACAGGAGGAGGAGCAGCTCACCCCGCCACTTCCGCTCCTCAGAGAGTCCTCAGGCAGGTGGAATATATGTCCGTGCACAGTCGCATAACGTAAGTTATTTTTCAGCAGCTTGTCCCACCACTTCCAGTGCTGGAGCTTTCTGCTAACACCGATGTTATCGCGACCTACCAGACGCTCTTCAAGACCTTCACCAGAATCCCCGAAGAAGTCAACACCCCTTTTCTACATCGACTTCCCTTCTGGTAGTGGTACCAGAGTCTCTTCTGGACAACAAGCATCGAGTTAGTTAAGGTTAGACAGTATAGTAACTATCCAGCAGCATCTACTTTGTTATTTCAGACCAAGGTCCCCTTCACCTGGTTGGTGTAGGTTAACTTCCGTTACAGTCCTTGGTAAATTAGGAGTTAGTACGGGCCACTCTGCTATTCCTCTCGGAGTAAACATGTCTTCTATTAACTTCTGACTACTCATTGCTTAGGGTGACTGTAACTGTAACTTCCGTAGGCGTCGGCCCACCAGGGAAGAGCGAGATACTGCTGCATTCCGAACCCATTTTCCTAATCTAGCGTAGGACTCCCTTAACCAGGTGAACGTACGTCATAACAATACACTCTAGATGGCCACTCATACTGTGCACCTGGTGTGCACTACGGTAAAGCGCCTACCATTAGGTCACAACCACAAGGTGGTTAGTCAGTCAGTCCAGTCCATTCACTCATCCACTGCGCTGAACTGTCACCGGGAAGAGTGAGCGACTGGGTCTGGTGGTCTGGCCCCTTTGGTCCACACCCATGTCATTGTCGGACTCCCAGGATAAACACACAGCTCTAACTACCGCGCTGAACTATTGCCGGTTAGATTACTCGGGTACGACTCTGGTTGGCCCGGCTAAACACTTAGTTAGGGTACTTTGTCGCCTGCTCCTCTCTTGCGTTGCCGACCGTAGAACCTACCTACCTGCCTTACACCCGTAGGAGTGGTACCAGGTTGTGTATTAGAAAGGCAGCCACCAACTCCAACCCTAACTTGGGCTTTAACCCAGCCCCCACTTGACTTTGTAGCATAAGCTCTCTCCAGGAACGAGCTCAAGTCGCCTGACATTTGGAGAGGTCTCACTTCCCAGCTCTGTCCCCCTCCTTATTTGAGCCCCCATTCAAGACTGCCGGGGAACCACATCCCGTCGTCGCCGTTCGCCAAGGACTCAACATACCACTGGGTCTTGCAAATACGTGGTGCCAACTCAGCAGACCCAGCAACCCTCCTCAGGCCTCTACTTGCATCACCCGCCGCAGCACCANGGTCTCACTTCCCAGCTCCGTCCCCCTCCTTATTTGAGCCCCCATTCAAGACTGCTGGGGAACCACATCCCGTCGTCGTCGCCGTTTGCCAAGGACTCAACGTACCACTGGGTCTTGCAAATACGTGGTGCCAACTCAGCAGACCCAGCAACCCTCCTCAGGCCTCTACTGGCATCACCCGCCGCAGCACCACCTTCGCCCCGAGCCTGGGCATGGAACTCCAGCAGGAGCCATCCCCAGCTGAAACAGAGCTACCCCAGGATACATTTGTCAAAGGTAAACTAGTTGCGGTGTGCAGGCCGGTAATATGTAAGGTTATTCCGGACACTGCAGACTTTGTACCAAGCCACCAAACCACGTGCCCCAGGTTGTATACTGGCCGGGCTCCAGTGAAGAAACCATATTTCAATCTTGACAGCCAGTCGTGTCTCTGACTGACAACCCTAAAACTAGCCCTACGGTGACGTCTCCGTCAATCACAGACGTCACGCGTCATCACCACCAAACCTCTGCATAAAACAGGTATTAATGTGCCAGCCAAGTGGAGCCCTAGAAGGTACCAATTGTTATAACATGTTCAGTGCCTCTGCCTGCTCAGGTTAATCACATTATCTCGTTGCCATAGTACTGAGCAGGCTGACTACCTGTCAGAACACGCCAGGTCTGGTACAGCAGCATTTGTTGAGTTGCGTGTGTTGGATGGTCGTCACGCGCAAACCGTACAAAACAGTTGCATGTTTCTAGCATATGGCGCCACTGTGAATGACAGAAAGAAAATGTTCCTTGTTTTAATGTCAGGTAAACATTTGTGAATACCAAAATTATTTATTTTGCGTCCTGTTTTTTTTGTTTAAGTGTAAGAATGAACAAGTCTGTAAAAATTTTATTTTTGTAATAATTTCATATTTTTACTAGACTGATGCATGAAGAAAGTGATCAGGCCCATGGCAACGTTAATTTTACATATTGTGTATTCTTACACAATGTATATACAAGTAGTAGATGTTAAGCAGGTCTTTCAAAAGCACTCAGTTTACGATGAACCACGTACAATCGCTAGTGATATTTTTGAAAAGTTGATTTCAGAAGGTCTTACTTTGCAGTGAACAGTCTCTTAGGAATGTGGTGACGTGCAGTGTGTGAATCAATGGGGGTGATGACAGGGAATTCTCCTTCTTATAAATTTTTTCCTGACTTATCTTATAAAACTTATTTCCCTGCCAGGGTATGTCATTTTCCTTTCTTAAGAGTAATAATGCAGAATGGTTGATGATACTAATTGCAAGAGTGAAGATTGATGCGTACTTCAAATGGAAAATACTGGTTGGAAAACACACAACACCGCAGACGATTACGATACACCTACTGTCAAAACTCAGGTTTTCATTGTAGCACAAAATTTTGGTGTTACCCCTGGTGTACTTAATTTCACACCAGCCACAGATTGGAAACGTGTAACTCATGTTTATAACCTACAAGTTAGTACATATTTTTGCCACAACATATCAGTCACTCTGCTGGAAAATGTGAATCTTCCAATAGTTTTGATTTCACCAACCAAAAAGGTTTTCTTCGTCAGCGAAAAGTTTAATTTGTACCGTGGTGATGTGGGCTGTTGCAGTGGGGCCAGTTTCCGAGAGCTGCTCATGAACCTGGGAGCAGACAATTGCTTGCTGGTGCTACTGCTTGCGCTCACAGAGCAGAAGTTGCTGGTGCACTCGCTGCGACCGGACGTTCTCACCGCCGTCGCCGAGGCCATCTCCATGGTAAAGCTCAGTTCACGACTTGGAAACGTGTGCTTAATGAACATGTACATATCAAAATGAAATTAGGTATTCTTTATAGTATGGTTCATCTTCATTGTGTACCACAGGGCTGTTTATGTACACTATGACTATAAACCATGCCATAAAGTTGCAGATTTTACCTTTATGGGAATGGTGCGTGAAAGCCGTACATTTATGTAATTTTTGTCGCAAAGTGTTTTTGAGTGTATTTTTCGAGATTTTCGTCATGACAATACACAAATATAACTTAGGCACGACAAGACATAAATAATAACTTCATACACCTTAGATTGTTAAATATTCACTATCTTTACTATTCTCAGAACAATTGCATAAGATAACAGCTAAGGTATTCTTTCTCGTATAGTCAGTGCTCCGAGAATAGTAAAGGCAGTGAATAGCTTACAATGTAAGAAGGCGTTTGAAGTTATTATTTATTTCTTGTGCCAAAAATTTTGATAAACACATTGCAAAACAAAACAGAACACCTATTTTATGCTTTTCAAGGGACAGTACAAATATAGTGTGTGATGCAGGAAATTGTAAGAAAAGGGAAATGCTAAAATAATCAGTGGTAATGACAGAGATGGGGAATACATGTACATAATGTATATTATATATAATACATATATACAGTTGACACGTGACGCTTATTCTGACTATAATAAACATGACTTCGCCTCATCTGGACGTGTCTTCATGTCACCTCAGGCGGGGTTTGAACCCTGAAACAACTTACTACGAGTGCAGACAAGTGCGTCTCTTGTTGCGGGGGCACCCACGGACATGTCAGCCGAGATTGTTCGCCCTAACGTCAGATGTCACACCAACCCCCCCGACTTGTGAAGGAAGCCGGCCCAGTGGCCGAGACCACATTACAGAGCAACCTACTTCAGCCATGAGCCGAGGGATAACGCTAGAGAGTGCAGCTCCGCCCAGAGGCGTAGCTCATTACCGCCCGTCCCCTCGCACCCTAGACAAACCCATGAGCAGGTAGAATATAAGGCCTTGCACTGCTGAGGAACGTCAGTTGTTCTCCAGCTCCAGCAGCTTGTTCCACCACCTCGTGTGCTGGGACACTCTGCTGATACCGTCTTCATGACCTTCCAGAAGCTCTACCAGATATTCACCAGCTACCTCCGAAGAAGTCTTTGAAACCCTTGAACTGCCAAACACCCTTCTGGTAACGGCAACCACACTACCATTATAACACTCCGCTACCCTTCTGGTAGTGGCCCCGGACATCCCTTCTGGACAACGGCATTGAGATAGTTAGGAACTGTTGTTGTCAATACCTTTCCCTTTTGTTTCAGAATGGTTGAACACAGACCCTGCCTCATTATTGGTAATACAGTATTTGTTACAGTCTTGGTGATTGAATTTGTTTTTGCAGTTGAACCCGCAATTCCAAGTTTTATGGAGTGAATATTAGTCAAGTACTTTTTTTCAGATTAGATGTGGATTTTTATTCCCTCCATTCTTCTAACCCCTCCACCAAATATGAGGGGTGGCGGGAGTGAGTTAGTTGCCTACCAATCAGCGCGCTACTTCACTCATTGTCTCTCTCTCTCTCTTTCTCTCTCTCTCACACACACACACACACACACTGAGAGAGAGAGAAAAAGAAAGAGAGAGAGACAATGAGTGAAGTAGCGCGCCGATTGGTAGGCAACTAACTCACTCCCGCCACCCCTCATATTTGGTGGGTAATATTAAGTCAACAAAAGTGCATCATGGATCACGGCCAGCAACAGATCATCAATTAAAACATGGCCCCAGTCAACTGAGGACAATGCCCGGACGTGGCAATTCCCCCTCCCCTCAATTGTACCCGAAGAAATTAACCACCAACTCACGGAACCAGAATTAGCCCAACTTCGTTAATAGGGTTAGCTACGCCAGACACGTAGCATCCAGCGTGAGATTTGGCTCACCACTGATATGCTCATCTACAACCGACCATACCGCTTGCTCGCCAGAGGGTGACACTTGATTATGGAACAGGTGAAAGCTATGAAAGATTAGGGGATTGTGGAACCATATAACTCACCCTTCAATACCAGAGGTGTCCCTAAATAGGACGGGTCTTTATGCTTTTTTTTATAGGCTTAGGAAGATAAAGTTGGTAAAAGTACAAATTCTTTAACAAAAACAAACTAAATATACTGACTGTGACTATTTTGTGATATAAGACTTAACATTTAAAATAATGATCAATTTAAATTGAACATTATTTAAACTGCATGTATTAAGCATAGACCTACATGAAAAACCAAACTTCAGTAGCTGAAATTTGGAAAGAAAAGCATAATGACTAAACTTATTACTGTGGAATTATGCTGTAAAAATTTGTATCAATTCTGTTTAGCTATTTAGTGTCATGAGTCTTCATGACATCATGACAATTGTTTTCATAGCAACGCCCGCCATTTGCTTGTGCATAGGTTTATACTAAAATATTGCATTGTAAGGTATTTATGCATTGTAATTCTACTCGTAAATGTTGTTCAACATCATTCTTAGGTCATTTAAATGTTTAAGACATGGAGTAAATTCACCATATTATCTAAAAGCATGCCTTACTTAGAGTACGACACATATGTGTAGCGACCAACCTTTTTAAAGGTGCACTTTCGAAACATCCTGACATAATTTTTACAACTAGAAATAACTCTTCTGCTGTTCTGTTGAAAACCCTTAACCAAACATATTTTCTTATGACCTCAGAAGTGTCGACCAGTTAAAGGCATTAATTTATACGTAAACAGAACAATAATTGTGAACATCAGTTAATATTCACAAGTTTATAGTGTTGACTTGAATATTTACTATTTTTCATTGTTTATTAAATAAGTATGCACAGTGGATACATACATGAGCCAGATGATGTAAACATTGCGAGCACAAAGTCAGTGGTAAACATCGTGGTAGAGCAGAGGTTATGCGACTATGAACCACGGAGGTCTTAGTCTTTGCACACATTAAAGTTATGAACACTGCAGTAGTTTACGTTCAAATAGCAAAGAAGTCGTTTTAAAAATATCATGGTGGTTTTAATTTTCAAGAAGTAAACATAAAACCTTTTTCGTTAACAGTGACGTGAAAGAGTTAAAAACATAAATGGGTTAGAATCATGCCAAGTTTTATTCATATTTGCATACAACTTAAAGAAACTGCAGGTGACAATACTTCCTGTAGTTCACTGCCAACATAACTATGAGTATTGGGGTTATTGCTTGCATTAAAATTAGGGATGGGTCAAATAACAAAAAGTATCAGTTCCGGTACCGATTCTTCTATTTAAATATCGGTTCCAGTATACGGTTATATTTTGAATACTTGCCTTTTGCATGCAACTTCATTAAACCAATGCAGGTAAAATTCATTAAATGTTTTATTTAACCTACCGAAGAATAGAACAATAACAAAGTGTGAAGATAAGATTTAATGTAAAAATTTATGTAAGGTTAGTAAATATGTAACAAATTATTCTTTTTTACATTAATATGTGGTGATTGTGATATGTTTGGAAAATACTTTAATTAAGTATCTCGTGGCGCTAAAAGCCGAAACATTGTGGCCATTGTGGCGTGCTGTACTTTTAACAACCTACGGTCATTAAAAGAACATAAACAATTGTGGTGGGCAGCCAGCGGGCTTCATTTTTCTTTTTGCTTCTTTTACGCATTGACCTGGTGGCCCTTCCTTTTTTTTTTTTTTTCTTTTT
>NQII01003767.1:198261-225172 GCA_002778355.1 Clitarchus hookeri | reverse complement strand
CGACCTCATTCTTCCCATGGAATTTTGTTTATTCTTTGGCTTACAGGGAAACAAAGAAGGCTTCCAGGAATGTATCGATCGGCTAGCAGTGTTGTTTTGTACTAGAGAGGGCTGAGTGATAGAGAGAAGGGAGAGGAGTGATGATGTAAGAGTGAGACATGAGATAACAGACTTTTCCCCTACACTTCCTTCTAAACATCACTGAACAGTTTACGACTACCACTCCCTTTTTTTTTTTCTTGTTTAGCGCGCACCCCAGAAAGTTTTTCCTTTGTTTTGGGGGAAAAGGGTGTGCTATATGCGAGTAAATACGGTAGATGAGAACCGAGTAGTTGTAAACCTAAAACTGGTTCTGAGTTAAACCTCAAGAACCGGTATAAATTTGAACCGAAGAACCGAACCGACCCATCCCCAATTAAAGTATATGCAGTTACAGACAGTGATTTTTTCCATATGCTTACTCTGAGAGTATTCACTTTATTGTGAACCACCTGCATATGCTTACCGCTCTTCATCGCTTCCCTTGCCCCATCCTGTTCGAGGGAGTGAAGGAGTGTATCAAGGCCAGACTTGTAACCTGAGGAGCGCACAGAGATTTACAAAGGCAACCCACCATGCGTGTCATATGAGCCTGTCGGGACTCTCATGCTCCCGACCTGAGCAGATTGAATTTCTGAAGTTATCGATGCAAGAATGTTCTGGTCATTGCCCTAGCCGCTCTCAGCATGACTTGGGATGTGGGAGACATTCTAGATCGAACTAGCAAGACTACTTAAACCGCGATGGGCCACCAAGCCAACAGTCTGGAGTTTGGATGTTTGTGCGACCTTAAGCCCAAGGTGTGCTAATACAGCAATGCAACAAGTTAGCAGAGTGAAAAATAGTGGCGAGAGTGACCAGCGGGAGTGAAATATGTGGACTGTGAGTATCTGTATGGTGGAGATTGAGACTGACGGGCGGAACTGTCAAATAGGATGCGTGAGAGACACACATTTGGAATGATAGCAATAGACAGATTGCATATATGTTAATATTGAGTGCGAATTAAGTGACTGTGACCAATGTAGAGATATTGATAAATAATTTAATAATTACAATTGAGATAGACATTAAATATTGCATCCATTGAAAATAACAATGGTAATAGTGGAGATACAGAGTTTCCTGTTGTAAAAATAGTGGTGTGAATAAATTGTAAAAAATCACATTTGGTTCTTTTATTTTTTTTAAGACTTCCTTCCTCACGAACTCGGGAATGCCCCTGGTGTTCTTGTAACAATGTTGAAGGGGAAGAAAGGGATACAACTCACTCATTTTCCATACCTTTCTTTTGTGTAAAAAGACATTTACAGTTTCGTGACCTGTCTACCCATCCCATTTTTAGGTAAAAATGAAAACATTTTATACAAATGAACCGTTGAATGCGTGCCGAGACATTTGAAGATAGTGTTATGTGCTGGAAAGGACATTCTTGTAGTAAGTAACTTTTTACAGGGGAAATATGAACACACATCTTGTGGAGAAACTTGCAGGACTGGAACTCCTATACATTTTATCCAGGTAAACATGTTATGAGGGAACGTCTTGAGCGAGTGTTACTGTACTTGTCAGTTTGTCGCTGGCAGCAGCAAGTCCTGGTTCTGACGGGGCCGTGTTGTTTTCGCAGATAATCTTCCCGTTCAAGTGGCAGTGTCCGTACATCCCGCTGTGCCCCCTGGGACTGGCTGAAGTGCTGCATGCTCCTTTGCCGTTCCTCATAGGAGTAGACTCCCGCTTCTTCGACCTGTACGACCCGCCAACGGACGTCAACTGTGTGGATCTGGACACCAACAACATCACTGTGTGAGTTGCCGCTTGCTGTCTGTTTAACTGTTTTTAATTTATGATGTGATTGGTGAATTGGAAAAAAAATACGTGGATAATTTTTTTATGGAAATTTGGATGCTGTGTATAATATTTGGCATACCAGTATTCACTAGAGTTTAGTTGGTTGTTGTTGCCTCTGAAATCCAACCCAGAACAGGGGGGTTTGCCAGAGGGGTTGAGGGGAAGGAGAGGGGTTCATGGCCTTGGGGAGGGGGGTTGAGGGGAAGGAGAGGGGTTCATGGCCTTGGGGAGGGGGGTTGAGGGGAANTGTATGAATGAATGGAAAGACCTCTTTACACCCTACGCTCTGGCCATATCATTCCCTCAGACCCTCCCCACTATGTCAAGTGGGTAGATTGTTATCTCAACAGGGTGGAACTTGGGACAAAAACTACAAACTTTGTTTGAAAAACAGTGGAAGTTCAGCATATTTTCCACTATGACTTTCAGTTCTAGATGCCCTTCCTTACATGCGATAACTTACAATGCTCATAAAGGCAATACATCAATTATTTATACTGAAGAATAAGGCAATGGTTGTGTTTGTCAAATCACCGAAAAGTATCTGCAACTCTGCCATCGGTTTTGTCAACAGCGACAAATATGCCCGAAGCAGATTCAAATCCGGACAGCTGTACATTTAACCACTCGAAACGGGAATGTAAATTATTCACAATTTTCACATAAGATGTTTGAAGTTTGAATGTGAATAATTCGTAAATTAGTATTCACAACTATTCGAATTTTCCAATATTCGCACATCCGTTACCAGACGTCCAGTTTTAACCAGACATGTCCTCTTTTTGAGGCCTTGTAAACTGTCCGGCCGGGTTTTACAAAAAAGTCTAAATGCTGTCTTTTTCAATAAAAGGGAAATAAAGACAGTGAAGTAGTGATGTAACGATTCCACTTTTTCTCTATTCTCGATCTTGATGCCGATACCACTCTCGATTCTCGATTCCAAAAATTGTGATTCCTTTACTTACAGACAATTAATTTACAGAATTAAATACCATATAGCAGAGTGTGAAATTTAATTATTTAAACTAGGCCTACATTAGGAGTATTACTAATATAAATAATATAACACTTGAACTGTGACCCAGCAGCCTGAGCGCTAGTTAGTCCAAGGCCCTGGCTAGTGGACAAATCTAGGTGCAGACTGTCGGTGCATCCATCGGGCCAGATACCGCATTCCTCTCATGTAAAATATGGGATGTACAGGGACGTCCACGGCGAAGCCCATTTTGCTTAAACCCACGGGTACCGGGTGCTGAAGCACCACTCTCGTAGGCTTGGGTCACCTTTGTGGGAGAGACTATGTATAACTTGGGACCTGTCGCTTCACCACCTACCTAGTGTCATGCGCGGGTTACCAGACACTTATACTAAAGCATGGCACTGCCCCGACACCTCCAGCGCCCAGATGACTTCCTCCCCAGTTGCCCAGGGAGTCTGTGACATTGTAACCCAGAAGACAGAGAGACAGAGAAGAATGCAGTGCTGGTTGCTAGGTAACCACTTCCCCCGTCGTCAGGCATGTAAGGGGAGGGAGCACCGACTCCATCAGCTGAACTGGAGAGCACCACGCCCCAGTGTTGATAAACAGCAGTGCCTAAGAAATTTCACACTCAGTTAGGAGTTTGCCTAAACAACCAGCTTAAAAACTAATGTTGTGTGAAATCGTCATGGGACTGAAATATAGTTTTATTGATGCAATATCCGATAAATGATAAAAGTGGTTAATTTTATCATCCTAACTAATATTATAAATGCGAAAGTGTGTTTGTTTGTTTGTTTGTCCTTTCACGTTGCAACAAAGCAACAGATTGACGTAATTTCTTGCACAGAAATAGTTGGAGGGCTGAAAGGTGATATTGGCTACTTTTTATCGCGAGAAAATATCTCAAAAAAATTTACAAACTATAATAGTGAATCAAGTCAGAAAAAAGTTTGCAGCCAGCTCGCTCTCGGGCAATACGCTGTCTAAACCATTAAAGATGGAACAACATAATGTAGTAAAGAATTGTGTAGAATAAAAGACCTAAAAAAATTTCCATGTTTTTACCATTTAATTCACTGAGGCGTTGAGTTTTATAATATATATAGAGTATAGAAGATTAACACTAAATAAAATTCAACTTTATTTAAAAAGAAAACCTAAATAATAATATTGTAGTCCACGCGAGCGGAGCCGTGTGCACAGCTAGTTATGTATATTTGAATTTTGCCGGGACCACTGAACATTTTTAGCAGATACTTATTTTTTTATTACATGCATTTTCGATACATAGAGAGTCATCTGTATGTCTTTATTACTTTAAATTTGTAAAAGGACAGGAATTCAAGTACTCACAGTCCAGTACTTGTCGATAGGCACACACACAAAGACACCACCTGATGAAGCTGGTCTAGCCAGTGAAGTGTCGCTATCGTGTGAAAAATGTGTCGTCCTTTGTGTGTGCCTGTGAGTACTTGAATTCCTGTCCTTTTATATATTTTTAGTAGCATAGCGGCCAACTTGTAACCTTAACTCTTAAATACTTTATTTTAAATAAAATGCTAATGTTTGATTACATAGTTTTTTTAATGTCGGGTGTTAAAAAATGTTATGTGAATATGTGTTTAAATATGCATTTTTGTTAACATTTTAAAAATGAAATTGAGCTGAAAATGATTTATAAAACCATCAAATCTTGTCCCTGCTTACACAACATTTGCAGCGTTGTGACGGATGGCGGTGACCTGAACCAGCTTGACATGGTGTTAGAACTGCAGCTTGCAGTGGTAACAACTACAGTATTGCGACTTGGGAAGGCAGTGTTGAAGTTGACCTAGTCTCACTCTGTATGCTCTTCTCCGGAGCTAGTAGCTTTTTCTGCTCTCAATGCCTAGGTGTCTTTCTCGTGACAGTTGACTTTAAAGAGGTAGATGTAGGTGTCTGCTAGTATCACAGATGGAGATGAAGCACCCATTCAGCTGTAGGTAGGAGTTGAGGAGAGGTGAAGTGGGTGGTTGTAGTGTTGCTGTCACACCAGATAACCACCATCCTCTTTACTTCAAGTGGAACAACTGGGTGGGTTTGGTAGTTATGTTTGCCAATAGTGGTCATTACAGGCTACAGAAGTACCCTATTGAGTAGTGAAATTATGGGTGCTAAGAGTGATACTGAAGTTGAAATCCTTTTTTATGTTCCATGAGCATGGCGCTGGAAGAGTAAGGAAGGGGTGCTGTGGTAACAGCTACATTGCTGTACATACAGTGCTGCTTAATCCAACATGACTAATATGGCCCATGTAAAATATTCTTTATGCAGGTAATTTAACATTTTGGTTGTTTTTAAATCAGCAGGGAACATTTTGTTTTCATTTTCCTTGTGTGTTTTTTTGTTTTTTGTTTTTTTAAGCATCACTTTTTCATTGCAAATATTGATATAGGCAAAAAGGCAGTCACCTGCCTGCAGGCCGCCAGCGATTTTGGCGAGGCGGGGTGCCCGAAGGCTACCTTTCTTGGGTGCGACACTGATGCCATTTGTATCTATTAGAGGTTTTTGATGTTCTGAAGTGTTTGCATGTGTGCACGGTTGTGTGTGAGCAGGTGCGAGGAGAAGCGCGGCCTCACGATGAAGCTGCTGCCGAAGAAGGCGGCCAGGGCCCTGCGTGCGACGCTCGACCAGCTCTCCGGGAAGCTGCACGCCCTCGTGAACAGCCTACTGCAGGAGTCGGGCAAGGAGTCCAGCGTTGACAGAGACTTCCAGCTTAAGAGGAAGGAGGTGCGGGCCATGTGTGTTTCGTACATCTCGCAGGCGATCACACTGCTCACTCTTTTTTGGTTTACACTGCGCAAAAAAAGTTTTGCATTGCCTCGTATCTACAGTATTTATTAACACCCGATAGTCATGTTACATCCGGACCATATCCTGTTCACAGGCAGTGTAGTGCCCGACATTGTTATTGTATACTGCCGATCACGACAGCAGTGTTGCACTGTGACAGCGTAGGATTGTTACTCTGTCAAACTGCCGATGCGTGGCAATGCTGCCAGAGTATCTGAAGCAGTCGGATATGGGTAGCACACCTTTCACAATGGTGGGATATTCACAAAGGTATGTAACTGTTATGTCCTCGTGTCACTACAGCAGCGCAGGACAGATTGGTAGTTGTCAATGCCAGGAGACTACCATTTTCCACAGCAGCGAGATCTTTGTCAAGCGACTGGAGTGCATGTATTGTCACAGACTATCCAGAACCTGCCTCACCAGAACCACAAACAAGCCTACAAGTCAATGAGGTGTCCATCTCTATTACATCGTCACCGTACTGGGCGATTAGCCTGGGGGCCTGCACACCTCGACTTGGAGCTTGCCTTGTGGAGGCTTGTCATCTTCACAGATGAGACCCGTGTGTGTCTGCATCCTGGTTCACAGTCTGTTAGGGTGTGGCGTAGTCGTGGACCTACAGCAAGGCAGCAGTACATCCAAGACGTCCATCCATGTGTGTTTTTCTGGGCTGGAATAATGCTTTGTAGAAGTATGCCTCTCATGCACATCAACATCCTATCAGGCCAGTAGGTTGTGGAAGAGGTTCTTGACTCTGTTGTGCATGATTTTCATGCAGACATTGGTGACCAGTTCACCTCATGGACGATAATGCTCGTCCACATAGAGCACAGTTTGTGCACAATTTATTGCAGTATGCGTCCATCACACGAATGCCTTGGCCAGCCAGGTCAGCCAATATGAATTGACTGGAACATGTGTGGGTAAAGTTAAAACTCATGATTGGCAATAACTGAGCCCACCTGAAACACTCAGGTGTGAGAATTCAGGCTGCTTTTAAGGAGTGAGAACTCATCCCTCAATAAATGCTGGATATCCTCATTTGCAGCATGCCATGACATATCCAAGACCTTATCATTTCAATGGAAGGCCATACCAGTAACTAACAACAAGTCAGGACTGTATCCTGAATGTGCCACTGCCACTGACATGCCAAAGTTATTTTGGGTCCTGTGAGCTGTATGTGGCCACAAAGTGCTTTCAAAGCTTATTTTCCAGTGATATACAGTGGAATCGCGCTATAACGAGTATGGCCTATAGCGACACATCCGCTATTGCAATAGTTTTTAAATGCACTGTCATTTTCCCTATCATTTGAAAGGTACTTAACTTCGTTTATAACGAAAATCTGTCAATGAAGCCTTTCGCTATAGCGATAGGAGCATTTGTAAACTCGTATTTTTAAAATGTTTAAACACGTTGTATCGCAAGTGACATTCGCTTACCACGCGCGAGCCATCCTTTGTTGGTTTGTGTGGCGACACTCGCGTCGGCCGGAGCTATAGTAAAAGGAGCGGGCGGGTGTTGTGAGGGATAAGGAAGATAGTATTATAGGGGAGGGGAGAGGTACGAATGGGAGTAGAGCTAGTCGAGGCCAGGAAAAGAGGGGTACGCTGGAAAAAGTGCAAAGGAGGGAGGGGAATGGTGGCGGCAAGATGCTAGCAGCCTGCCGCTCCTTTTATGCTGTACTGTCTAGGTGGTTGACTACTTTAGTTTAGTTGTTAAATAAAACAGGAATTTTGAATATTGCAGGTTTTTTATACTATTAAAAACGAATTTTAAATGCCAAAGTTTGTTATAAAGTTGTTTTAGATCGTAAGGGCATGACCCGGGAAAAATTTTGTAATTGGAAAAAGTTATTTCATAATCTGTGATTTTTGTTGTGCAAAAATGGGAATTTGAATATTGCAGGTTTTAAAAGTATTAAAAATGGATCTTAAATGCCAGAGTTTGTTATAAAAATGTTGTAAATCGTAAAGGCGTGACCCGAGAAAAGTTTTGAAATTTAAAAATTAGTTTTCCAGGAACGGTGATTGAAAGTAACGCATATTTAAAGAATGATTTCACGAGATATTTTAAGTTGCTGTTTTAGTTACAAATACTATTGAAAGTTTACTAGTATGTTATTTTGTATGTTGAGGGGTTGATTTGGTTAAATTACGCTTATTTCCTCGTGGGTGTGTCACTGCCGAGCGAGTAAAAGTTTGTTTGAAAACTTGGTTTTAAAATATTTTAAGTCCCGAAAAGACGCTGAGGGCGTGTAATTAATGATTTAAAACAGCTTCTTTAGTTATTATTCTTTCAATAATACTTGAAAACAATAATTAGTTTTGAGAAAGAAAGCTTGAAAAAAAAAATTGTGACGTGCTGCAAGATGAAAGGTATGCTAAGGTCGTTAAAAGACAGTTAACAACTGCTGCCCGCTGGCTTTATTTTTCTTTTATGTGACTTACTGGTTTTTTTTTTGCCGCGTTGGAATGTCGCCCCTAAAAAAAACGTTGTGTCGCCTCTTTCTTTCTTCTCAACCTGAGAGGCTGGCTATCCTCTGCCTTACACGGAGAGGAGGGAGAGACAGGAGAAGAAGAGATAGGTGAAAGAAAGAGATAGGTGAAAGAAAGAGATAAGGAGTGAAGTAGCGCGCTGATTGGTAGGCAACTAACTCCATCCTGCAACCCGAAAATTTGGTGGAGGGGAAGAAGAAAGGAGGAGGAAGACACGTTGCATGCGTCTGCTGGTCGTTACATAGTTTAGCATTCTTTAAACACAGGATCTACAATGGCTGCCCATAAGAACCTCCTGGTCGGAAGGGCAACACCGTACATTACACACAGTAAATTTGGGCACAACACTTCCCTACACAAAAAAAAAGTTAATTGTGTTATAGCAATAAGTTGCTATATCGATAATTTATTTTGCCATTGTCGACTATTGCTATAACACGGTTCCACTGTATGTGTTCAACCATTTATTCAGTGATGTACAAACTCAAGTGACGCAAAACTTTTTTTATGTTGTTTATTAATTTGCCAGCTTAACATTTTACTACTGCTAATACATTCTACAGTCGAACTTCGTTAATACATCCCCCTTTATTATGAAATTCCCGTTTTTGCGAAGTGTTTTTACAGTACTGAGAATGAATATTGTTGTTGCGAGTGTATCATTATAGCCTACACTCTTTATGGCATGGTTCCATTGTACCGACTAAGGCTAACCATGGTGTCTACAGGTCTTCAAAGTCATTAAAAAGTCACAGAGAGGCATTTCGGTCATGAAAGTCATATGGAGTATAATCTCAAGTCATGAAAATTTCAAAATCCAGTATCTTTTGATGTATAGGTTGTTCATGTTATTTGAGTCCTTTTAAAATCAACCTTTGAAAATTGTCACTGCCCCTAACTGCTTATATTTTAACGGGCACACTTATTGGCAAGTGCCCAGTAAAGTTGGTAACAACGGATAGAAAGTTGTTGTCTCTCTTGAATATTGAATTATAAGTACTATTAGATAAACATTTTTGAATACTAAAATTATGTGTTTTACTTTCTGTTTGTGAAATGCAGATAATTGTAAGAATTAGCATAGAGTAAAACCCTCTTACGACATTTTTGAAAAAATTGCCTATTTTTAGCTTTTTAAGCAGGAAAACTTATTACCTGAAACTAAAGTGCTGTTGTGATAAATACATGATTAATATATATTTTAAATTACATTGTACCACTGTATTTGCTGGTTCATGATTATACAAACAAAAATATAATAAATACTGTAATACCGTTCAGTATTAATAGTCATACTAAAATGGGTATTCCTTTGTCTTGATGCCCGTCATAGATGAGCCCAGATTTTGTAAACGGCCCGTTTCTCAGTCTTCATTTAATCTGAATACAGTCTCATTTGGTGTTACACAAACACACAAATCATTTAGGTTTTACTGATGTACCTCATGGTACGTGTAACTTCCAGTCAAAATTAAAGAATAAGCACCTGAATACTTTTATATCCTATAAACAAGCAAGAAAATTGATATTATTTATTTATTTTCAAAGCATAGCGATAATTATGCTAGGAGCACACATGTAAAGAGGTAGTGCACAGTTTCACTGTGCCGTCGCTTTGCGCACTACTTGATTTTAATTTTTAATAAGTAATAGTAAATCCAAATTTTTTAAAGTGTAAAAACTGAACTGCATAAATGAGGTCATGTTGATGTTGACATGCTTTCTTTCTTAGCGTGGAAAATCTGAAGTCACTCATTAGCAAGACTTTCATGTTTATTTCTTAATCTAAACCATGTACAGACTAGCTTCACAGCACTCAAAATGGTATCGTTGGTATCTGGCTGTATGGAACACCAAAGGCCATGTGAATCATGCAAACAGATGAGAAGAAATGGCAACATTGTTTATTTTTCGTTATAGTAGTTCAAAATTACCGTTAAAACCTTTGCTTGTTCATGTAAAGGAAAAAGTCTAAAAATAATCAAGGAGACTTAATTTTTTCTGCTTTTTCTAAACTTCTTAGGTGGGAAAACTACTTACACAGGAAACATATTAAAAGAGTGAAGTGTAGGTTAAAAGCACAGGTAAATTTCTGTTTCATAAAATAAGTATTTATTACACAGGAAAATGCTCCAAATGGTGTTATCTTAATCTGGTTTTACTGTATTTGTAAAATATTCACTTTTCTAATCAATTTGCAGTTTTACTTGACCAAGGTATGAGTAATGTGATGAGGCTTATTGCAATGCTAATTTTACATGTAGTGGATGAATACACAATGTGCGTACATGTAGGTGGGGCTTCAAAAGTGCTCATTTTATTGTGAACAGCCAGTACCAACTTTCTTTATAATAACTGCAGTGCAATCTCTATCCATAACTTTCGGCAGACCAACAGAAAAAAGTAAATATTTATGCAATCAAACAGTATCTGAGGTCTTTTTGCTTGTAGATCCGATAAAGACAATACCTAACTCTGAAATTTTGTTAGGTTAAGGCTGAAGTTGATTTTTGTTATTGTGTGAAAATAATTAAATAAATAAAATGTTTGTATAATCATTTGCAGATATTAAATAGAAATGCAATATTCTCTTGCATGTATGCACTTATTATGTAGGTAGTTATTACTTAATTACAGTTTTGTTTTAATTAAAAATGTTACTGTTATACAAATGTCGTAAAAACTGACAATAACAAGACAATTTACAGTATTAAAAACAGGCATGAAAATGCAATTTTTTGAGATTAAAATGTTTTGATGCAAAGTGTAATCAAGATTTTGAATCAAATTGAAGTGTAATCAAAACCCTTACCTTGATGGGGTACATGACTTGTACTTGGAATTTGTAATGTATGAAACTAACCAAATGTTAAAACTAGTATTTTATAAAGTCAGCAACCATATATCACTTCCATTAAAAATGAACCTACTGGCATTGGAAACAGATAATTAAATGCAGACAATTAATATTAGTGAATCTCTGTACACATTTACACACATTTTAAAAGGTCATAAAAAATGGTAATGACAGAAGTACGTTGTATTTGACAAGGAGTGAATGGAGGAACTGTGCAGTGAGGGAGTACAAAGTAACCAAATAAGTTCNAGAAGTACGTTGTATTTGACAAGGAGTGAATGGAGGAACTGTGCAGTGAGGGAGTACAAAGTAACCAAATAAGTTCTTGCCATTGGGAAGAAGTGATGACTGATGCGGAAATATACGCGTCAGTTGCGGGAAAAGCAGTTGGAGTAGGAGTGGGGACATTTACCTTGACCAATACAGGTGCGTTGTGCAATCAAAGCAGTTGTAGCTCGAGCAGTGGCAAAGAGAAATGATGTCGAAGGAGGTTGTTCGGGGTTGTCTGCTTTATGACTTACAGGTGGGCTTGTCCACAGTCACATTATGTCGCAGAATACATCAGCCTTTGAGGATAATGCTGTGAAAGAACACACCACCAGGCATTGGTTCCGGAAGTACAATTTAGGAGATCTGCCCCTTTGTGATGAACCCGGGAGTGATTGGCTTCAGGTCCTGGAGGATGAGGCTCAGAAGGTGGCCATAGAAGACGACAGCAGCCAAACATGTGGTTAGCGTGCCGAACGCTTTCAGGTGTCTGATGAAGCAGTCAAACTTCATCTGCACTGCATAGGGAAGGTGTTCAAGTTGAGCAATCGGGTACCCCACACACTGTCAGAAGCCAACAAGAAATGAGGGACCACCTGTTTCTAGTTGCATTCTCGGCACCACAGCACACTCATATTTGACTGAGTGCTCATCAGTAATGAAAAGTTGTTTCTGTATGATATTGTGTGCCAGACATTGGTGGTCGTCATGGGACCCACTACACCCACACCAATAGGTGCACTGTGAGCTGCTACCAATGGGCAAAACCATTACTGCAGACGTGTACTCGCAGCAGGGGTAATGTGTGCAACAGGNGCAGACGTGTACTCGCAGCAGGGGTAATGTGTGCAACAGGCACTGAAGCACGAGCCAGCATCTGTTAATGGTAAGGGTGTACTGCTCCTTCACGACAATGCCAGGCCACATGTGATGGTGGTGGCCAGCTATACAATACAGCGACTTCACTGGGGAATTTGTTTCATCCAGTATATCATCCAACGTACTGTACCTTGTGCAAGCACAGTATCTCCTTTTGCATTCCTGGGACAACCACTTTTACGGGTAATCCTTTGCAAATGAGGCAGACTTACGCCAGGAAATCATAAACTTCTTTTGCATCCAAGACCCTCGATTTTTATCGCCAGGACATTGCGCAGCTGGAAGGTGTTGGATGCCAACATATGTTACTTTGAGGATTAATGGTGTGTGACATTTGCTGTGTACCCTTCGTTTCTGACAATCAGCAGGTTTGTTATGTTTGTGCAGCAAGCCTTGGAGCTGGAAATCCAGGAGGCATTCCTGCGCTTCATGGCCACCATCCTGAAAGGCTACAAGGCGTACCTGCAGCCCATCACCAAGGCTCCCACCATCGGCACTACCGACCCGAGCTCCCTCTTTGACCTGCATGGTTAGTGCCCCTGCCGCTGGCCTTAGCCGTGCAGCAGTGCATTTGTGATGACATAACTGTGTTCCATTAGAAATAACTTAATTTGGAGGCTGTGACTGTGAAATAATTGATTTTTGGGGTGGAGGGCTGGACCAGAGAACAGCATCTTGTCATTAGCTGTGTTGTTCCCTGCACCTACACTGTGCATTAGTGTTTCCAACAGAATTTTTAATATTTTTATAAAATGCATCTTGACTGAATTTTGTGAACCTTCTCTATAACAAAATTGAAGGGGCCAAAGTTTTGTGTGTTTGTTATAGAGGTATTCTTTATAGAGAGGTGATTTACAATGTGTTTTTTTTTCATCATGCAGTCAATTTTGAATCTAATTGCTACTGAAATTGAATTGCATTGGTTCTTTTGTATTAATTTATATATGCAAAGTATTAAATGGATTTTCTTTTGAACACTTATAGAGTAAACCATTATGGCCACTATTAATAAATTACCATTGTCATAGAAATAAATATGCCACTTATTTTGTTTGGAGCAACATTATGTTAACAAATGATTTCCGATATTCTTAAATTTAGTATAAGTAATAAAAAACTCTTATGATAGAAAAATACTTGGTACACATGGAGCGAGACAAATACAGCTTCTACAGCACTTAAAATAACATTATAGATTTGTATATTTGATGTTTTACCTGAAATATGTGACAAATGGAGGAATTTTTTTACCGTTCTAAGTAAAATTTTGTGAAAAAGGAGAGCTATAAAAGGAAAGTAAATAATCAACTTTTTTCTATCTTTGTTATAAAGATGTTTTGTGCCGAAGATGGAAAAATAATTTGTTATAAAGAGTAGAAAATGCATTGTATCGTATACAGTTTTGACCAGACCAAACACAAATTTTGTTATAGGGAGGTTTTTGTTATAAAGAAGTTCACTATGTAGAGGTTTTACTTTAAAATGAAATGTGTTTACTATTGTAATGAGAACATGCTTTGTTTGTCTGTTCCATTGGAACTTTCTATCTGTGTAATGTGCCATAATTGTTTAATGGGCAGGGTCCTTAGCCACTCTTGCCAGCTGAACAAGTCCGGGCCATGTTCAACATGTCTGACATGGTTAAGTCAGCCGGTGCAGGTGTGGTAAGTCTCTAGTCTTCATAGAGCAGGCAACTACTCTTGGCAGGTTGGGAGGAAAATGATGAACTTCAGTTACCTCCTGTGGCTGCTGTGCCCTTTAGACCACACTGAATGGTGAGAAATTGTTGAAGCCCCACCTGTTGTAGGGTTTATGTTGCTGGCCAGTGTCAGTGGCTTCCGCCTCTTATGGTTGAGAAGCATCAGCCATCTTGATGGAGAGTTCAGATGCCAAGTGTCTCTGTGCAGTCCGCGCGCCAAGTCTTTGGGTTGAAGACTAGTAGTACAGGCCTTCCATCTCACCTGACCTCTGCATCCCTCATTCCATCAGGCTGTGTCTACCCCTTACTGGCCTCCTACTATCAACCTAATTGGTTACCACCAACACCGTATGCCTCATAGGGCTCGGCAGGGCAAAGCTGCCAAGCTAGTGTTAGCTCAGCCTGGGGTACAAAGGGAAAGGGCCATCCGGCTAGCTAACGTTACCGGGGTATTCAGGGCCCTTAACGTCACACCAGCTTAGATTCCAACTAGGGCACCCACTCACCCATCGCTCGCCTGTGCGCTGCCCAAAGCTCAACGCACAATTATTGACGTGGCCAAAGCCAACAACTTGGGCACCAGGAAAAACCCTGTTCAAGCGACGACCACGGCTTCACCGTCTTCCAGGGCTGGAAGTACCACAGCCTTACCCTCCAACAGCAAAGCCCACTAAAGGTAAGTGACAAGGCAACATCTTCAAGTAATAAAGATTTAAATCAAGTGTTCATTATCATTGCTAAAACTGATTTTAACTCGAACTTGTACAATGGAAACATCATTTTTAAACTTTTAAGAAAATATCTGGCAAAAATGATACCACTTCCATGTTCCTTTTTGTGTATATGGGACTTGAGAACAGTTTGGATTCTGTAAATCAGAGGAATTTTGAGGGAAATTGATGGGTATCTATCTGAACATAGCTTTGTAGTTGCCTGATCAATTGGCTGCAGAATATCGACAGTGCCTGCAACTAAAGACCACTCGCTGCTGCCGAGTGTTTCTACTTCTGCAGCAATAGCTTCTCGCTGTTCTATTAGTTCTTCTAACATGTGGTACTCGCTGTTTCATCAAGTTTTGACATTTTTAATTAGTTGGTGTTGGTGCATACCAACCTGTTTTTGTCATCCGCTTAGACCGTTCCTAGCTTGAGTGCTGTGCTTCTAATGCCCCACAATTGCCCTGTATTTACCAAGCACAACATCTAGTCCTGGGGTTTCTTTATTTGCATCAGCAATTACCAACTGCAAAGTATGGGCCATACAAAGCACAGGCTGTCAGGTTGATTTACTAACTGCTGATGTCATATTCCTGTCATTATCTGTGACAATATACTGATTGACATAGAAGGTGTCTTGAACTCTCGTCCTCTGTGTGAGCTCAGCTCTGACCCATCTGAATTGGATATGCTCACATAGGCTCACTTCCTCATCTTGCAGCCAATTACATTACACACCTGAACCTCACTAGCTTGAATTGCTGGCAGCTAGTGCAACAAATAGTACAGGACTTTTGGAAGCGCTAGCGGCAGGAATATCTCTATGCTCTTCAACAGCACATCAAGTGGGCAAAGGGAGATGTCCACCCTAAGGTTGGAGACCAAGTGATAATCAAAGAAAACAATGTGCCCCATCTCCAGTGGGGTCTTGCCCAGATTGTAACTTTGCATCCTGGTTCTGATGGTGTTCCTTGAGTGGCGAGTTTGAAAACTGCTATCAGTGTGTTTTGGCGACCATTAGTTAAGCTGTGTCCATTGCCCATAAACACTGTTGACCCATGTGCAACTTCTGATGTAAAGGCTTGACTACTGACAACATAACATTTCATTGTAGTAAATCGTTTGTTTGTTGGTTTTCTACTAGACTGATTGTTGCTATGTTTTGCTTTGTATTATGCATGGGTTAAAATTTTATGTAATGTATATTTGTTACCTGATTGTAACAAGGTGGGCGGTATGTTTAATGTTGGGACTTTTGATTGTATTTATGGTTGCTAGTGTTTTTTTTTTTGTTTATGACATCACTCAGTGTGTTTGCCAGGATGGCGTGGATGAAGAATGAAGTTGTTGTTCTCGTCTGCAGTCGTTTCATTTAATAATGGAATTAATGCTCAGCATATTAATGACTATAGTGTTTCGGAGGGATGCGTTATTGCCAACGCAACAACCATATAGAGTAATTTTGTTTCTAGAATGCGTAATTATGTAACTGAAGTAAATTTTTAGAGATGTGCATCAAATAGAATGAATGATTTTTTGTGTGTGTGGTGTTGTGTGTGTTTGTGTTGTGTTGTGTATGTTTATGTGTTTGTTTTGTTGTGTGCGTGTGAGTTTTTGTGTGCGCATGTGTGCATATGTGTTTGCACGTTGTGTGTTGTTTGTGTTGTGTATGTTTATGTGTTTGTTTTGTTGTGTGCGTGTGAGTTTTTGTGTGCACATGTGTGCATATGTGTTTGCACGTTGTGTGTTGTGTGTATTTGTGTTGTGTATGTATATGTGTTTGTTTTGTTGTGTGTGTGTGAGTTTTTGTGTGTTCATGTGTTTGCACGTTGTGTGTGTGCATGTTAGTGCATGTGTGTGTGCATGTGCACAGGCATGTGCACATGTATGTTTGTGTGTGGACATACATGCACATGTCTCTCTCTCTCCCTTGCCCCCTCTCTACCTCGCCCCCCTCTTCTTCACCCACTTCTCCATCACCCTCTCTCTCCATCTCCCTCTCTCCCCCTCTCTTCTCTCACCCCTCTGCCAATATCTCTCTCCCCTCCCCTGACCCCCATCCCCCCATACTTGTGCTGATGCTTGAGACAAAGTGTATGAAAGTAGGACATTTGCTCATGCTTGGAGGAAAATATAGCCACATGTTTCACTGACACTTCTGCAACCCTTTGGAAATGCCAGTCATATTACAAAACTACAATGCAATGAATTAAATTGATCAGTTCAACGAGTGATATTAAATTTAGTTATTGTTTTTGATTTTGGTTTGCAGGTTTTCTTCGCTCACGAGATAAAGCCCACAATAAGTTTTTCTCGCTGGTGATGAAGACACAGATGTTTATTCGTTTCATTGAGGAGCGGTCGTTTGTGTCGAACATGGATGCTGACTTGGTGTTCTTTGATGAGTGCACAGAGAAGGTGAGTTCAAGGTTTGCTTTTCACAAGTGGTGTCTGCAGTCTGAAGCAGTTTGCTGCAGCTGTAGGACAGCGTGGAGACAGGATATTCAGATAGTTAATCATCCACTATGTAATTTGAGATACTGTTACTTATTTAACGTGTATGTTCTCTCTCAAAAAACATTTCACACACTAACATATTGTACGTATTTTGTATTTTCACTTTCCTATTCAAGGAAANTGTTCTCTCTCAAAAAACATTTCACACACTAACATATTGTACGTATTTTGTATTTTCACTTTCCTATTCAAGGAAAAGATATTTCACTTTTTATCTTACGCATACATAGTTGTAACATGTTTGTGTGGGTGCAAGAAGATGGATGGGATGCTGACGCAAGGCGCAAACCAAACATATAACCTGGTAGCTGTAATTTTTTTAAAGCCTGTGTTTGTGTTTTTTTTTTTTTTTTGCTTGTGCCATTGCCATAATGTAATTTGAATAGAAGACATCAAGCACTGTGTTTCACCTTGTGCTATTTGAATCACTGTTCTAACACCAGACAAAATAGTGTTTCACTTTCAAACTATTGACGAAGATGAAAAAGGGAGAAAGGCAGTAACACCATGCTACTGGAGGAGTGTGGTGGAGATTGAGGAAGAACACCTTAGGTTTGGTGTTTCTTTGAGTGCGTGGGAACTGATGGAGTGGGGCTGGGAAGTATGGAGCAATGCGGGGGGTGAGGGGATGGTTACAGTTTATGTAGTGAAGTAGTGAACACTAGAGAAACTCAAAGCAGTTACAGTAGAACCCTGTTATAACATCTCCTCTTATAACATTTTCCTGCTTAATAAGCTGCCGTCTCTTGGTCCACAAACATGGTTTTCAATACAGAATTACCCTCTTATTATAAAGTTTTTCCTTATATAAGGCTGAGATTTCTGGGGCTCATGAGAAATGTTATAACAGGGTTCCACTGTATTTATTTCTCTGTGATTCATTGTTAACGTGTGTTTATATTCTAGTTCTTGAATGTATTGCATATAATGTGCAAGCGGACCATATTCTAACATACAGTAGAACACCAATTTTATGAACTTAGATTTTACAAATTCATTCTCAGGAGCCATTAGAAAGTTCCCAAACCTACCTCGCACTCTGATTGATATTCTTTGCACATGCCCACAATACATTATGCTACATATATGTGCATGCCGTATTGTACCAGACTCTAGGCGATCTCTTGATTGGTCGTTTGTTTGGTTCTGCCTTTTAGTTCCACTATTATGTTAATTTATCTACTTCATCCTTTAATTTAACTTTTTTTGGGATGTGGGGAAATTTCCATGGGTTTGTTTTAACCTTATTAATGAAGTCTGGAAAAATTAGCATCCATTATAGTAGAAATTACCATTTATTTTTTCAAAATTAGAATTTATTTTTTCAGACATTAGAACTTTGTTAAATATAAGCAATATTACATAATCAATTTACATAATTATTTTTCTTGTGCACATACTTTGACGAAGTCATGTGTTTCTCATAAGAAACCTCTTGAATATGTTTATGTATTTTATAACAGGAAAATAAAGTGAACGAGTAACAAAACTGAGGGAACTAAATTATAGCAGGTTTGTTATAAAGAATTTCTTTGTAAAGGCATCATTTACTTTATATAGGCATCTCTTGAAAAATGTACTTTTACCAGAATAAGTTAATTTTTATTACACTTGCAGATAGTAAAACATTTGACACGCACACAAACACAAACATACTCATGAGCAGGGTATAGGCTGTTCACGGTAAAGTGAGCATCTTTGAAAGCCCTCTAATTTGGAATAATAGTCAATAAATATATTTTATTTTAGCCTTAGATGTTAACTTTTGGGTGAAGTGGTGTATGTACACTGTGTTTATTACTTACATGGCAATATTCATTTAAAAGGTAGTTTAAGGATAAAAAATGGCTAAAAGAAAAAAGTAACTAGGGCCTCAAATGTGCTGACTTTACCGTGAATAGCCTATAGGCATATTTCAACAAAGCATATTTCCTTATTAGTGGTTTTTTCACCCTCATCTGAAACATGTTGGAGTTGTGGAGTCTACCACCCACCCTAAGCAGACCAGCCTTATCAATTAAAGGGGAAAGTGTCTGAATTTTAGGAGAAGAGCATTGACCTTTTCTCAAAGCAGCAAGCTTCTCCTGGAATGCACTAGATTGCACGTGCAACAACAGAACTAGCAAAGCTTTCTCTAACTCCTGGGGACTCGGATTCCATATCACTCGTGAACCATTGATCTGACAATCATGGACAAAACTCGGTACAAAGGACATGACTCAAATTACCTTTGTCAGGCTACTTAAGTGTGCAATCGGTATCTCTCGACTATCTGATGGCACAAAAGTACCCAAAGACCTCACCTTATGTTTGAGAACATCATAGTCGATGATCTGGCTGGGTAGGATTAGCAGGCCATTGAACAGAAGGTTCCCGCAACTACGATGGGCCTGTCTACCATGAAGGTATGTGTCTCCACCAGGATTATCTGGTGAGCTCCTGTATTTCACTCACCCTATTGGTGACAAATGTCTTAAGCTTATGAGGCAAGGAGTCGATCTGTGACAAAACCATGAGATGTCGATTTTCCAAAAAGTTTTAGATGGGAAAATTTTCCTAAAAATTTTCTAGGAAATTTTTTTTACTCAAAATGGATGAAGGATTGGTGGAACAAGCGTACAGTTACACATATTTTGTAAACAAATCTGAAGCTCTATATTCTATCTGTAATGTAAATTTTTCAACTAAGCAAATTATAAATCAATAATGGTTTATGAGATTTAATTAAACACACAAAATATAAAAAATAAAGTTTGAATGGTAGACTGTAAATAATAATGATATGATTCCTGAAAGGCAATATGCTTGAAAAGTCAGTAAATACATAGTCAAGAATGTTTCCTAGACTAATGCTTGTATAATTCCTGGCAGGCTACACTACACACTTGGATTAATAATTTTTAGCAACTGAAGTGACATCGCACAACACAGTACATTGCAATTGTGCACAAAATGTAGTCAGTCTTCACTCTCACTGTCGCTGTAGGTTGTATCCATGTCCATAAAACTGCTGCTGCTCGTACCACAAGATTCTGGTTTACTTGCATTTGCAGTGACAGCAAAAGAGATTCTGAGAAACAGAAACTAGCTTGGCAGTGCGTTCGCTTGTTAACCTACTTTTCTTTTTGGTTTTAATTGTGCTGAATGCCTTCCAGTTGCGTTCACATGAAGCAGCTGTTGGTGGGATACTGAGAATCCTTGGATCAACTTTGGATAACTGTCGAGTTGTGCAATATCCTTTCCGCCATGTAAGTGGAAAGATATTCTCTGCTGCCCGCCAAATAATGTCTTGACTCCACAAAGTATGTTTGGCACGATTTTCTGCCAAGTTCGCCATCACAGCTACTTCTTTAATGTTTGGTATGTTTTTGCAAGGTCAACGGTTGTGTCAGGTGCAGTAAGTAATTCATCTTGTGACAATTTAGAGGCACAAATGTTATTAGAAAGTGGATAGTACACGAATGCAGCAGTAGTCAGCCACACCAAAGGTAACAGTTTAGGTGATGTTACTGTAGTAATTGGTTTTTAATGACTCAATTCTTAGATTTTAGATTCTTGATTCTACGATTCCTTAAGAATTGAGGGTATTGCGGAATTGAATTTTATATCCCTAAATTCAATTTAAAAACATGAAGTAAATATTATTAGCTGTCTGACTAAAAATTTGAGCATAATTGAGCACTCAGTTTCTAAGAATTTATTAAAATAATATTTCTGAAAAATATTTTACTTCCTACTGTGAACAGCCTATATTTGAATTTTAAATGATAAATATATTAACATGTGATTCCTGATGCAAATTACTTCTCCCAGAAATAGTTGCTTCAACAGTTTTTTTTGTATAAGCTTCCTGTACAAGTATTGTATCCTCTCTGGCCATTTTTTTTACATGTTCTCATATGTCTCTTCATTTTTGTTGCATTGTTTGTGTAAGTTTGTCCACAATATTTACATTTTCCTGTTATCTTCTTTGTGTTTCCCTCACAGACTTCAATATAATGGTCTCCCACACTAGTTTTTTTTTTTCACATTAGGCATTACTTACAATCGCACTTTACATTTACTTCACCAGATAAACGTAATGTGTACTTCGAAACTTGGGGTATCAGTCACAGTAATGTTTGAGCTGTAACTAACTCACAACTACACAGCATACCTGTTTACATAGCAGGGTAAATCCTCTGCACAGGATAAATCCCGTTATTAATTTCTCGTTGTTATTTAATTTCCCCTTTTTTGTTGAAGTGTTTGTTAACCAAATATTATAGTAAAGTGAATCCCTATATTCATTCAATCATCCCAAATAATTTGAATAAAATACTGCTATTTTCGAATTAGAAAATTTTCCGGAAAAACCTATTGGAAAATTNGTATTGTACCAGACTCTAGGCGATCTCTTGATTGGTCGTTTGTTTGGTTCTGCCTTTTAGTTCCACTATTATGTTATTTTATCTACTTCATCCTTTAATTTAACTTTTTTTGGGATGTGGAAAATTTCCATGGGTTTGTTTTAACCTTATTAATGAAGTCTGGAAAAATTAGCATCCATTATAGTAGAAATTACTATTTTTTTCAAAATTAGAATTTATTTTTTTAGACATTAGAACTTGGTTAAATATGAGCAATATTACATAATCAATTTACATAATTATTTTTCTTGTGCACATGCTTCGACGAAGTCATTTGTTTCTCATAAGAAACCTCTTGAATATGTTTATGTATTTTATAACAGGAAAATAAAGTGAAAGAGTAACAAAACTGAGGGAACTAAATTATAGCAGGTTTGTTATAAAGAATTTCTTTGTAAAGGAATCATTTACTTTATATAGGCATCTCTTGAAAAATGTACTTTTACCAGAATAAGTTAATTTTTGTTACACTTGCAGATAGTAAAACATTTGACACGCACACAAACAAACATACTCATGAGCAGGGTATAGGCTGTTCACAGTAAAGTGAGCATCTTTGATAGCCCTCTAATTTGGAATAATAGTCAATAAATATATTTTATTTTAGCCTTAGATGTTAACTTTCGGGTGAAGTGGTGTATGTACACTGTGTTTATTACTTACATGGCAATATTCATTTAAAAGGTAGTTTAAGGATAAAAAATGGCTAAAAAATGGCTAAAAGAAAAAAGTAACTAGGGCCTCAAATGTGCTGACTTTACCGTGAATAGCCTATAGGCATATTTCAACAAAGCATATTTCCTTATTAGTGGTTTTTTCACCCTCATCTGAAACATGNCGTGAATAGCCTATAGGCATATTTCAACAAAGCATATTTCCTTATTAGTGGTTTTTTCACCCTCATCTGAAACATGTTGGAGTTGTGGAGTCTACCACCCACCCTAAGCAGACCAGCCTTATCAATTAAAGGGGAAAGTGTCTGAATTTTAGGAGAAGAGCATTGACCTTTTCTCAAAGCAGCAAGCTTCTCCTGGAATGCACTAGATTGCACNGTGTCTGAATTTTAGGAGAAGAGCATTGACCTTTTCTCAAAGCAGCAAGCTTCTCCTGGAATGCACTAGATTGCACATGCAACAACAGAACTAGCAAAGCTTTCTCTAACTCCTGGGGACTCAGATTCCATATCACTCATGAACCATTGATCCGACAATCATGGACAAAACTCGGTACAAAGGACATGACTCAAATTACCTTTGTCAGGCTGCTTAAGTGTGCAATCTGTATCTCTCAACTATCTGATGGCACAAAAGTACCCAAAGACCTCACCTTATGTTTGAGAACATCATAGTCGATGATCTTGTTGGGTAGGATTAGCAGGCCATTGAACAGAAGGTTCCCGCAAGTACGATGGGCCTGTATACCATGAAGGGTGATTTATCAGCTTAGCATATAGGAGACCAAAAGATGCGTAATCAGCTGGATGGCACTCGGAAGGTATGTGTCTCCACCAGGATTATCTGGTGAGCTCCTGTATTTCACTCACCCTATTGGTGACAAATGTCTTAAGCTTATGAGGCAAGGAGTCGATCTGTGACAAAACCATGAGATGTCGATTTTCCGAAAAGTTTTGGATGGGAAAATTTTCCTAAAAATTTTCTAGGAAATTTTTTTTACTCAAAATGGATGAAGGATTGGTGGAACAAGCGTACAGTTACACATATTTTGTAAACAAATCTGAAGCTCTATATTCTATCTGTAATGTAAATTTTTCAACTAAGCAAATTATAAATCAATAATGGTTTATAAAAAATAATGGTTTATGAGATTTAACTAAACACACAAAATATAAAAAATAAAGTTTGAATGGTAGACTGTAAATAATAATGATATGATTCCTGAAAGGCAATATGCTTGAAAAGTCAGTAAATACATAGTCAAGAATGTTTCCTAGACTAATGCTTATATAATTCCTGGCATGCTACACTACACACTTGGATTAATAATTTTTAGCAACTGAAGTGACATCGCACAACACAGTACATTGCAATTGTGCACAAAATGTAGTCAGTCTTCACTCTCACTGTCGCTGTAGGCTGTATCCATGTCCATAAAACTGCTGCTGCTCGTACCACAAGATTCTGGTTTACTTGCATTTGCAGTGACAGCAAAAGAGATTCTGAGAAACAGAAACTAGCTTGGCAGTGCGTTCGCTTGTTAACCTACTTTTCTTTTTGGTTTTAATTGTGCTGAATGCCTTCCAGTTGCGTTCACATGAAGCAGCTGTTGGTGGGATACTGAGAATCCTTGGATCAACTTTGGATAACTGTCGAGTTGTGCAATATCCTTTCCGCCATGTAAGTGGAAAGATATTCTCTGCTGCCCGCCAAATAATGTCTTGACTCCACAAAGTATGTTTGGCACGATTTTCTGCCAAGTTCGCCATCACAGCTACTTCTTTAATGTTTGGTATGTTTTTGCAAGGTCAACGGTTGTGTCAGGTGCAGTAAGTAATTCATCTTGTGACAATTTAGAGGCACAAATGTTATTAGAAAGTGGATAGTACACGAATGCAGCAGTAGTCAGCCACACCAAAGGTAACAGTTTAGGTGATGTTACTGTAGTAATTGGTTTTTAATGACTCAATTCTTAGATTTTAGATTCTTGATTCTACGATTCCTTAAGAATTGAGGGTATCGCGGAATTGAATTTTATATCCCTAAATTCAATTTAAAAACATGAAGTAAATATTATTAGCTGTCTGACTAAAAATTTGAGCATAATTGAGCACTCAGTTTCTAAGAATTTATTAAAATAATATTTCTGAAAAATATTTTACTTCCTACTGTGAACAGCCTATATTTGAATTTTAAATGATAAATATATTAACATGTGATTCCTGATGCAAATTACTTCTCCCAGAAATAGTTGCTTCAACAGTTTTTTTTGTATAAGCTTCCTGTACAAGTATTGTATCCTCTCTGGCCATTTTTTTTACATGTTCTCATATGTCTCTTCATTTTTGTTGCATTGTTTGTGTAAGTTTGTCCACAATATTTACATTTTCCTGTTATCTTCTTTGTGTTTCCCTCACAGACTTCAATATAATGGTCTCCCACACTAGTTTTTTTTTTTCACATTAGGCATTACTTACAATCGCACTTTACATTTACTTCACCAGATAAACGTAATGTGTACTTCGAAACTTGGGGTATCAGTCACAGTAATGTTTGAGCTGTAACTAACTCACAACTACACAGCATACCTGTTTACATAGCAGGGTAAATCCTCTGCACAGGATAAATCCCGTTATTAATTTCTCGTTGTTATTTAATTTCCCCTTTTTTGTTGAAGTGTTTGTTAACCAAATATCATAGTAAAGTGAATCCCTATATTCATTCATTCATCCCAAATAATTTGAATAAAATACTGCTATTTTCGAATTAGAAAATTTTCCGGAAAAACCTATTGGAAAATTNATCATCCCAAATAATTTGAATAAAATACTGCTATTTTCGAATTAGAAAATTTTCCGGAAAAACCTATTGGAAAATTTTTCGCGGAAAATTTTCCAGACCACATTTTTGCCTGCGAGTCTGTCCATGAATAGATGAATTAGAAGGAAAAGGCAGTGGCATACATTTCCAACACATGATTGATAGTTGAGCTACAACAGGGCACCAAAGAGCTCTAGGCAAGGCAAAGACAGAGTCTTGACTGGTGCAACCTTTGATTTACCAGCCAACAGATAAGTGACAACACTGTCATCACTGCTGGTAATACACAAATAGATTACCGCAGCATATCCAATCTCCGAACTGTCACAGAAGCCATGCAGTTTATAAGTTCAGCCAGCTGGACCAGTGATCTTTCTGGGAACAGTAATATATGAGAGATGAAGCAGTTCACTGTTGACACGACTCCACTTTTCTATTTTCTGCAATATCTGGTGATGATTCATCATTCCAGTCAAGATTTTTTTTTAAAACCAATGGAATTGGATCAGACGTTCTGAAAACATAAAGCAGAGATAGCCACCCAAGGGGATAAAATATTTGTGCTACATCTGACAAGATATTCCTCTTTGTGGCCCTTTTGGAATTAGTTTGGATCTTGTAGGAAATTATGTCATCACTGGGATCCCACTATTGTCTAAAAACCTTCACAACATGACTTTCCTGGTCCAAGGAGTGCACTCCTGGCATTTTAACGTCGTCTGCGGGCAGCCAGTCAAGGAGAGCTCGATGGGTGCTCACAAACTTTCTCAATTTTAAACCTCTTGCAGCAAGTAGCACAATCAGTTACTGTTGCAGAACTAAGGCCGAATCAACAGAAGAAGACCCTCTGATCACATCATTAACAGAAGACGACTCTCTGACCACAACATCAACATACATATCATTCTGAAGAACACTAGCAGCTGCAGGAAATCTGCCCTTTTCATCCTCTGCTAATTGCTGCAATGTTCGAATAGCTAAGTACGGGGGCAAAGAAACACCATAGGTCACTGTCTTTAGTTTGCAGTTCTTCACTGGACTAATCTCATTAAAGCAGCAAACAATGCTCTGAAAATTTTGATGGTTAGGACATAACAATCTGGTGATTCATTTGTTTGATATCAGCCGTAAAAACCACTTCATGCAGTCTAACCTTTAGATGTACATCAATGATATACCGTTGCAAACTGGGTCCCGTTAACAATGTGTCATTTAGACACACACCAGTTAAACTCGGACGAGGCATCAAATACGGACACGTAATTTAGTTGTCGAACTTTCTAGCTTAATCACACAGTGGTGTGGAATGTAGTAGGCTGGTGGGGAATATAATTGGGATTCTAGAATCTTTTCCACATGCATCATGGCTAGGTAATCCTGCATAAACTCATTGTGCATTTGTTTCAATGGAGTGTCCCCAATAAGATGCTTTTACAAGTGTAACAAGTTCAGTGCTTGTGGTCATGATGGCTCCAACTCAGGCCCTGGGGAGCGAAATGGCAACGAGACCACATATCTGCTAGCCTCGTTCTGGCTATGAGTTTCCACATGAACAAGTCCTCACATTTGATGCGTGACTGCCTTAGGGGGCAGGAGCGCATCCACAGGCAGACCTTAGTGAGGCGGAGTTTGCAGTATTTGGCGCTTGGCCTTGATTGTGCTCTTATATAGAGTCGGACGGGTAGGCTGCCGGCTCGGTACAAAGTCTATCTGGGCTAGATTGAGTTTGTGGGTGTTGGACATTGGTGGAGCCGCTGGCGTACCTCTGACGGATCTTACTGCCGTGGGTCGAGCACTCATGGGCGTGGGTCTTGGTGTGGTCTCCTGACCCGGCTGGCTGACGGTGATGGTGTCTGCTGGTTGACTCC